>JANHGN010004418.1:0-45070 GCA_024605025.1 Megaceryle maxima
GTTTTTAAACCAAAAAAAGTAAAGGCCCTCCCCCCCCAAAAAAACAAACCAAAATATATTAAAAATAACAAAAAAAAAAAAAAAAAAAAAAAACCACAACCACACACCACCAGAAAGAGTGGTGTCTTTAATATAGCTAAGAATGTTTTTGAAAAAAATCTTAAATCAGATACAGCCATATTTATCCATTTATGAAGCAGACTGATTTAAAATAAAATACATTTTTAAAAAAAACAAACAACACAGTAAAATGATGTTGTTTCCATAGGATAGGAAAGCTAAAAATGTAGTGTGAGAAAAGTAAAAGTGTGTTAACATGACCAATTCCTTCCAAAGCTCTGAACAACTGTTTTCTGACCTGATAAGCATTGGAAAATAATTTGGAGTCAAACATACGTTCTAAAATGTCTGCCAATGAAATCATGGTCTATAAATATCAATGTGTGTACTTAACTTTGGATAACCTTGTGGTAGATGTTAGCAATTAAGAATATAAATGTCTGGGGTAATTTTTTTGTCCAGACTGACAAGGCTATAATAATCTTAAAGTCTGGAGCAGAAAGAAAAAAGAAACAAAGCTGTAGTGACAAAATATTCTAATTGAATTTAGTTGTAAATAGACTATCTTTTTCCCCAGTATTTAAGAGTTTGGCTTTTTACACACTAACGTATGTTAATCAAAAATTATAACAGTTGGAGGAAAACACAGAGCTGTGCACAGAAATACTCCAAATAAGAACCTTGTAGTAAGACATGCTGCTCTGCTTCAGTCTGTAGAATAAAGCAAAGAAAACCATATCAAAGGATTCATAAACTACTAAAAGTGGGGATTGCACCCATAAAAATAGTGAGAAGTTAAAAGATGCAATGACACTTCCAATGTTATCCACATTAATAGAAGTCACAGTAAAATTAAATTAAGATACATTTAATGTAAACTGAAAAGGTAAAAATAAAATTGCCCAGATTTTAGATTTAAGAACTATGCCCAAAAATGTGGAGTTATTTAAGCTTCAGGTAAAGCTTAAAAAAATAAAATTGAGGAAGAACGAAGAAAGTATGTTTGGATATCAAAGTTTAAAACTATCAAACAGCTTTTTTTTTTTTTTTTTTAGCAAATGTGTATGGAAATTATTTTTACCTTATCTCAAATGTGAATTCCTGAAGTTATCTGTTTTTAAGGGTAAAAGGATGGCAAAAAGGTTTCCATATTTCTGGCATACTGAAGGTATTAATTAGGAATCAATAGGGAACAGACAATTCCTAAAAGCCTGGAGTGTGGATTCTAAAACAGACTGCTTTTCTGAGCCCCATCTTACATACAGAGGAAGTTTTATAAATACTTCCTCAGAAAGAAACAATTCTTTTCTTTTTTCTCCAAACTAAGGTTTAATTTGGATTTTTGTAAGGATACTGTATTGTACTATTGCTCACCTGATTATCTCAGAAATGCTAAAAGCTCTGGTGCTTATCTTTAATGTTGGAGATGGAAACATGTCCTCTACTAAGGATTCATTTTTAAAAGGAGGTCACACTGCAGATCTAACTCTAAACTTAATCTACCTTTTAAAAATAGCAGCCAGTTCCTAAGCACATTTTTACCACATTCTGCATAGGGGACGAACATGCTGCAAACACATACCTCTTCTCATTTGCTCCTACCTGATCAGAGTAAGTTTCTAAACACAACAGCATGATATATGATAGAATGGTAGAGGTTGGAAGGGACCTCTGAACATCAAGTCCAACCTCCCTGCCACAGCAGGATCACATAGGGCAGGCCACACAGGAACGTAGCCAGGAGGGTTTTGAAAGTCTCAGAGGAGATGACTCCATAACCTCTCTGGGCAGCCTGTTCCAGTGCTCTGTCACTCTCACAGTAAAGAATTTTTTCCTCAAGCTGAGGTAGAACTTCCTGTGTTCCAGTTTGTGACCATTGTCCCTCGTGCTATCACAGGGCACCACTGAAAAGAGACTGGCCCCTTCTACTTGACACCCACCCTTCAGGTATTTGTAAACATTAATAAGATCCCCTCTCAGGCTTCTCTTCTCCAGACTAAACAGACCTAGGTCTCTCAGCCTTTCTTCATAAGAGATGTTCCAGTTCCTTCATCATCCTCATAGCTCTCCGTTGGACTCTCTCCAGTATTTCCCTGTCCCTCTTGAACTGAGGAGACCAAAAGTGGACACAATACTACAGATGTGGTCTCATGAGGGCAGAGTAGAGCGGGAGAAGCATTTCCCTAGACCTGCTGGTCACACTCTTCTTTATGCATCTCAGGATACCACTGGCCTTCTTGGCCACAAGGGCACACTGCTGTCCAACAAATAACTTATTGTCCACCAGGACTCCAAGGTCTACCCCTAACCTGCATTGGTTCATGAGATTATTCCTCCCCAGGTGTAGGACTCTATACTTGACCTTGTTGAACTTCATTAGGCCCGGCTCTTCAGTTTGTCCACATCTCGATGAGTAGCAATGCAGCCTTCCAGTGTTATCAGTCACTCCTCCCAGTTTCAGATCAACAAACTGAGGGCACACTGAGAACACAGGCCAGTTCTCAACCCATCTCTCCATCCCCTCTTCTAACTCACACTTCCTGAGCTTCCTCACAAGGATGTTAGGGGAGACAGTGTCAAAAGCCTTGCTAAAGTCAAGGTAAACAACATCTGCTGCTCTCCCTGCATCCACCCATTCAGTCACACCGTCATAGAAAGCCATCGGATTAGTCAAACATGACTTCTGTTTAGTAAATGCATGCTGGCTACTCTTGATAACCTTCTTTGCTTCCATGTGCTGAGATACGATCTCCAGAATGAGCTGCTCTATCAATTTTCCAGGGATGGAGGTGAGGCTGATGGGTCTGTAATTACCAGGGTCTTCCTTCTTGCCCTTTTTGAAGACTGGAGTGACACTGACTTTCCTCCAGTTCTCAGGAACCTCCCTCATTCTCCATGATCCATCAAAAATGATGGAGAGTGGCAAAACATCATCAGCCAGCTCCCTCGACAATTGTGAGTGCATCCCATTGGGGCCCATGGATTTGTGCATGTTCAGTTTACCCAAGTGGTTTCTAACCCAATCCTCACTGACCAATGGAGCTTCCTCCCTCCAAGCTTCCTCTCTTACTTCCAGGGTCTGGGATTCCTGAGAGCTGGTCATAGCAGTGAAGACTGAAGCAAAGGCGGCATTCAGTAGCTCCACCTTCTCTGCATCCTCTGTCACCAGGGCTCCCACCTCAGTCAGCAGTGGGATCACGTTTTCCCTAGTTTTACCACTGATGTACCTGAAGACCACCTTATTGTTCTCTTTTACTTCTTTTGCCAGAGTTTATTCCAAGAGGGCCTCTGCACTTAAGAGTAATTAAAGGAATACTGGTCAGGATCATCAAGAAGAGTGTTTTTTGTTTGACAAGCATGTGACAAACTTCTATATAATCAGAAAACATGCTGGAAAAGAAAGATGCAATATGTCTGTTCCAACTGTGCTTTGCAACTCATTTCAATAAACACTATATGCTGAGAAAACTCAAATTATGAATGCCCTTGATTTTCAAAACAGAACAAACTAAGAGGTAATTCAAATATCCACAAGCTTCTTCCTCACAAAAAAATCCCTGTCAGACAAGTCTTTAATTAAAAAAGGAAGGTGGTCATGCAATCTATCAAATAATTACATATAGTATATATTAATTTACTGATGTATTTCATTATTGTAGTGGTTGTACTTCTGCCCTTTTACTAGACAGTCTCCATAGACTGAGACTTTTTACAAAGACACATAGTGATAGGATAAGGTGATAAGGATTTGAAACTAGAATAGGGTAGATTTAGATTCGAAAGAAGGAAATTCTTCACTCCAAGGGTGGCAAGACACTGGAACAGGTTGCCCAGGGACGCTGTGGATGCTCCATCACTGGATGGGTTCAAATGCAGCCTGGAAGGGGCCTTGAGCAACCTGGTCTAGGGAGAGGTGTCCCTGCAACATCCCTTCCAACCCAAACCATTCTATGAACAAAAAAATTGCTATTATTCTCACACATACAAGTGCTGAATCAACTGTTAGACCTTATACAGAGACCTAAATTTTAAAGCTGGGAAATACGATCTAGTTTACATCATTTCTTTGTTAAAATTCTGCCTCCTGATCCTCATTCATCCAGTCATTGGTGTGAATTTTTTTTTTTTTTTTTTTTTTTTTTTTTTTTGGTGAGCCATCACAGGTAAAATTTATAATGTATGCTAGCCTGCAAGACAAATTGGACAAACTGCTTAGCTGAGGTATAAGTAATACCAATTATCTAGAAGCAATGGAAATGCTTTGGCTGGCACCACTTAAAAGTGGAAGAACACTTAACTCTTCAACTGAGACCTCAAGATTTTTTCTTGAAACCATGCTGAATTCTTTTCATGATACGATAATGATCTCTCAGCAATCAGCTGGAAATCTGATACTGAGCATCATGTAACATAGATTTTCCATAGTATCCAAAGGTGGTAGACACATGCATTCTCTACTTTCCCATATGCCTTTATCAATAGTACCAGAAATCCAGCGTTACAAAATCATATTTTCCTTCAGAATGCAAGGACAAAAATTAACACTTCATAAAGAGGAACTGTGCTAGTTTCTTATTCTGGAAACACCACTAGAATGTGCTGGGAAAAGTATTAAAACACATATGTAGTAGTAGTGACAGCAGTAAAATTAACCATACCATAGCTATTTTGGGGTATTCTAACATTAAGGAAACAACTTGGCTCTTCTGATTACAGGTTTTCATAAGTAATATGTGGGTATCAGCCACACATATGATGGCCTAGTACTCAGGGGTAAGTACTGCCCAGAAGAAAAGACTTCACTGAAGTAGAAGCAGGTAAACATTACACTGACAAGCTTCAAGTGGCAATCAGAGGATCCCCTTCTTGGAGCTTCAGCTATTTTTATCTGTGAAATCCATCAAGATTCATGGGTTTTTGAAGGAAAACTTCATCTTATTTTTCTCTAAGATCAGTGCTCTTTAATTCTTTTCCATTTGATTTTTAGCCAGATCATAAAGAACAGTACTTTTGCAACAAAACCAGGAGGAATTAGGGGTCTATTTGAAATGATGAATGCTAAGGGGTTTTGTCCTGATTATCTCAGAATGCAAGACCAGGAGATGCTGGTTTGTAAGGTACAATAAGCATGAGACATCCTAGTATGTGATGTTAATTTTAAAGCATAGGAACTTATTTTAAACGTAGTGACAGATCACACACCGGAAGTAACTGACAAAAAAAAAAACAAACAAAAAACACTTGTTCAGTAAAGTAGAAAAAAGAAGATATTATTAAAATCAACTACTACATCTAAACATTTACTAACCACAGGGAAATCAATTATTTGCAAAGAAGAACTGAGTAATACACATAGCAAGGAAAAGAGCAAGACACTGACATTGTAATTCTGAATCAAAGACAGAAGTGCACAAGACAGGTAGATGGAATTGTTCTATTGTTTTTGCCTTTTGCATGGAGACAAAGAATATCTAACATATAGGTTTGACTCCAACAAACACTTTCACCAAGGAAATCCTGATTCAATTCAATTGGACCTGCCACGTGAATTATACAATATACACACTTTCATGTACAGGAATAAGCACTATTTTTTTTTAAAAAGGAAATATTTACAATATTTATTCTTTCACTTTAACCAATATTCTTACTTCTTTTGCAGAACCTGATGCTCCAGGCTCATGTTTAGTACACAGTGGTCCAGCTTTCCATGCCTCTGTATCCCCACAGTCACAAAATCCACCTCCAGTGGAGCTATGCATCTGTAAAAAACACATTTCAGAACCTATGCCTGATGAATAAGCCCTTCATAAACGGCAAAATAATAATTTCTGGTTATATTAGCAAAATTACAGCAAACCTCCTTAATGCCTTCTTTACTTTAAAAAAACTTTACCAAGTAATTTGTAATCTAAACAAAAATATATGTATATTAAACAGACATTTAGTAGTACCTCCACTTATAACCAATAGAAACTAAGATATAATCAACATTAAATACATTCTTGCAACTTTAACTTTGTATTACACTTTCAGAAAACTACAAATTCTGACCCTTTGTTTTGGCCAAAAATTCAGACAAAATTCAGGCAGAAAAAATTTAGTTTACTCTAAATCCCCAATCCTGAAAAAAAATCATAAAAACACTAAGTGACCCAATAAAAGACATTCAAAAGTCTATTATTTACATGAAACATTTTAAAATAACCTGATCTAATTAGATGAGCTTCAAGCAGGAGGTTGGACTAGATGACCCCCTTAGGTCCCTTCCAACCTAAATTATTCTATATATCTATAAAGGGCATAATCTGTGTTATTCAGATTGTATCTTAAAATGGAAATGCAGCAAATCTGCTTCCACCTGACTACTTATTTCCGTGGCCAATGTTTTGCCTGAAGAAATTACTGAAAAAGAGGGAAAGCACAACAGCTTTTCAGCCCAGCTGTGATTCCAACTAGCCCTGTAATCATTATTGCTTCTCATCTTGCCTCTTTGTAAACTGTGTGGGCATGCATATCGAAGTTTTATTTGCATCATCCAAGTAGTTTATGTCTTTGAATCAATATTTATAGCACATTTTCAGATCAATATACAAAGACTTACATAGAGGGGCAGAATATTGCATTTTAGTCCCAGTTAATTTTGAGATTATTTAGACCTTCTTCCAAACTGTCTCCCACTGAAATATACCCACTTACAGGAGATTTATAGACCCTGAATTGATAGTACAAGTAAGACAAATCTCTTCAATTAATGTCATGTCAATGAATAGAAGGAATAGCTTTAAAAAAAAAAAATAAATCTAGCCCACTTTTTGGTCATGAAAGGTAATGAAATTGAAAACATTACATAATATTTCGGTACATTTTCTTGCCTCTTGCTCAAGTCAGACCAGCTTTAAAAGTGACATTTAATATACTTTTTTCCATTTCTGCTTTGAAGGTTGCAGAATTGAGAGTTCTCAGCAAAGACAGCAAGCAAAAAAGGGGGCCTGGAAATAAAACACTAGCTGACAGCTTAGGCAGTGAGTGAGCTAATTCAATTATGGGAATCTCTAACAGACTTGATTCAAAGACAATCAAAAGGATATCAGAAAGAGATGATCCCATTATCCTCAATTAAAAAAAAAAAAGCTTAAGTTTTTGAACTTCATCATAGTCCATACTAAGCACAAAGTAGTTTATGCAAATCTAAATGAAGGAACAGAGTGGAAATGTAGAGATTGCATCAGTGACCTAAGTGCTGGCAGAGTGGCCCCCATATATGCACACTCATTCTATACTTCCAAACAGTACCTGCTGGCACTTGGGACAGGACTGTCATTTTCAGTCACCAGTTTGTGCTCTGACATACACTCCTGTGACATTGCCAGTGTATGCATCTGTAAACACTCCCTTACCCTTTGGCTCTTCAATTAGAAAGTTACTGTTCTTAAGAGGCTTTACGTAGTTAGAAACATGAGAGATAACTAACTTATTAGTAAATCCCACTCTCTTTTTTAATAAAAATTGCAATTGTAATGTAACGTAAAAAAAAAAGTAACCAAAAAACCCCAATATTGTAATTGTTTACATGCAGTTTATTATATACTCAAGAAGTCTTCTCCAAAGCTACAAGTACAATTTCTCGATATAAGGTTTTTCTACCTTGTACCGGTGGTTCTTGTGAATGCTATTCTGGAAGCAGTCCATACAGAGTACACAGGTTGGATCAACTGCACAGTCTCTGTAACAAAAATGGTAATTGAAAAACTTGCTAAAACAAACACATCAAATTTTCATGCAGAAAAGAAAATGCTGCTCTGAAAAAAACTGAGATTAACAACAGATTCAAATTATAAAAACACTGGCTACTCTGCATTGGAGAAAGAAGATAACGTTAAACTTGTTAGGCTTGTATTCTAACCTGTTATATCAGATTCTATCAGAAACACGCTCAATTTCCTCTTTCAAAACTTGCTGCTAACGTATTTGGTTTTGCTAAGAACAAGCAGCTATTAAAAACCATGATGACTCTGAAGTAACCTTTATTATGGTTTCAAAGAACTGTAGCCAGTTTGATAATGAAACTTTTGCTACTTCTGCTAGGTCACCTTTCTAACTTTTAAAACAGAAGTTAAAATCTAAAGAGAATACCTTTATGAAATTAGCCAAAGAATATACTTTGAAATTTAATTTTAACAGTTTCAGTGATGTGTGCAAATACTTGAAAATCAGAATTACACTCTTGGGAAATCTAATTCGAATTTTTCCTGGGCTCCACATACATATGCTTTTTTATATTGCCTTTATTCCCTAAAAAAAGGTGACTCTTTCTTTAAATATTGTTTCATTCTATGCAAAATGTGGTTGACAGGTGCTTATTGACAACTTATCAAGTTTTTTTTGTTTTATGCAAATTGTTGAACATCTAGTTCGAGCTCCTTCACAATGCAACTAAAATAGTATGGCAATTCTGATTACAGAATTAATTTCATTTCAAACCTTTAGATGATAATCATCATTACCATAATTTAATACTTCACTAACATTCACATATTACCGTAAATCTACTGCAAGATGAGTTAAAAGAAAAATTAAGCCAGAAGTGCCTGCTAAATTTGAATGCCCAATACAAAGTGTTCAGATTTTAATATTTCAGAGCACCTATTACTTTTAGCATTTTAGAAGCCTAAAGCAAATGTACATTTAGCTTCAGTTGCAATAGTAAGTACAGTATTTTGTATAAATACTACCAAATTTTTTTGCAAGACAAGAACACAACAAAATAAGGAAAAGAGACCTCCTCTGAGAAATACAGCTTTGCCTTTTTGCCTGCTATCACACAAGATCTCTGCAGAGGTAGGAGTGGAATTATTCCTGGTACAGCAGCACTGAACTGCCTTCAACATAGTATTCCTTTATCCAATCCAATGTCACATTCACTATACACCTTCTAGCACACATGCAAAGACCATCTTCCTTTCATACACAACACTAACGTATTCCTAGAAAAAGCTGAAGAGGAGTTAATTAAAGCTTTACAGTGTAATTCATAAAAATAAAGTTTACACAGTTGTAATTCTGACATTTCACAAATTCCAGGGGCTGGATTTTTTAATCATAGTAATACTCCTCAACCTTAATAATATTCTTTGTTATTTCTGATGAACTTTTCTAGGCTTTAAAAACAAAAAAAACAAAAAAACAAAAACACAACTTACTGAAAACTGCAATAAACTATGACAATAGCATCATATTAATACCAATGAATTGCCCACGCAGTTGCAATATTTACATCTACCCCAAAGGCCTCTTGCTTTTTAACATTATTCTTAATATTAATATATTTGTATTAAAATGTAAAATAAGTTATATCAAATCAGTGGGCTGCCACCTTTAACACACTTCAGGATGAGAAAGAAGGTGGTAACATGACCATTGTCACACAGGTATTGCTTAAGCAAAGGACCAATAATGCTCAGAAATACTGGAATCTGTCTCAGACTTTGAAAGGGCGAGTGCTGTACAGCACACAGATTTTCATGCCTGTTCTCCCTTGGTTCAGGTACAGACCCATTACTCATACCCTATCGTCCTATCTTTTCAGCCAATGCTTTCAGTACCTTTAGTACCCTTTCCATTCCTTTTCCCATTTCTTTGCCAGAGAATTGCTTTACATATGAAATTCTCACTCAAAAAGTGGTTTGAAAAGTAAAGCAAATGTTACTGTCAGTTAAGCAAAGCCATACCATGACACAAGCAATGGCTAGTTCGCAGCACAATTGATTTTATTACACCACTTTGCTGCACTATCTCGTATGAGAACATTCATGATAACATACCTTTATTCTTACCTGCAAGAGTATGTTGTCTCCCCTCCTTTGAACACCTTCCCACAGAGCTGGGAAGTTCCACTCTGTTGTAGTTTCTCCAGGAATATATCTGGGTCTTCCCCAAACAAATAACATTCCAGGGGGTACAATATTGCTGCCTGGACCATTTCTTCCTGTTTCTCCAGCAAGGGGTCCATTTCAGCTGAGTAAATATTTGGCACATGTTTTGCCAAGCACTGTAAAAACGTAGCTTGGAAGTTGAATCTTTCATCACACCACTGCAAGAAAAGTATACCCAAGGATAAATATAAATTTAAAATAAAGAAATTAATATTAAGCACTTCAGAATTCTTTTCTGCAGCAAAAGTCAGCTCTGCGAGCAACAAAACCCAAGAGTCCACAGTTTCCCAAGAATTTCTCTGCTATTTTGCTTTCAGTACCCACCACAATAACCTCTGTTCCCTTGAAGTCTTCTAATAAACCACTCCAAGGCAAGAGTTTGCAAGTGTTATGCTACTGTAGGCAACCCATGCACTAATTAATTTTCAACTACATGTTTGCCAACAAGCCAGTCAATACACAAATCCTGATGTCTGTTGAGCTGCTGACAAATAGAAAGAGCAGAAGCAGTGAGTTTCCCTCTCTTAGCTGGGAAATAAGTTTGGGATTCATTCCTTAGCCTGCAGCAACTCAATGGTCCTTGAAATTGTTACCCTGAAGTAAAACCTCGTTGAAACTGGTCATTGGGGTCCAATAGTTCCTGAGTGTCCTGGTTCAAGGGAGAAAAGAAGTAATTCTGTTCAGTCATTTTGCTTTTCAGCTCAGTTCTTCTAACTAACTGCAGTCTGAAGTTAGCAGCCTGTTTTCACAGGCAGTGTCTGCTTCTAGCGGTGGTAACACCCCATGGTTAGAGTTAGTACCAAGGGTTGGTGTGCAGACCAAAGACCACTGCTGGAATTTGTGTACCACGTTCAGGGGTGCAGAAAGTTAAAGTCTGCACCTGAAGGGAGGAGAGGACAAGACAGGTGAGCCTAAACTGACCAACAAGGGATTCTATCCCACAGGCATCATATTTGGTATAAAGCTGAGGGATTACGAGAGTTTCACCCTGCTCTGCACCATTCTGCTCAGGTCCTCTCCCCACTTCTTGCTCAGTTGGCCAGCACCTGAGGGGAACTCTGTCCATTTTGCCTTTGATCCTGTGTGTTCCTGAATCCAGTACCAGAATCCAGCTCCTGAACACAGCTCCTGTCTGCTGCTGGGCCCAGTCTGGGACTTTCCCCATGCCTGCCCCACAGCATCAGAGGTGACGGTGATGTAACTGCCAGCAGGGGAGGCTGAGTTCAATACTGGTTTTGTATATGTGTCATTTTTATTATTATTTTCATTAAAGCTGTTCTAGTTTCCTTTTCTAATCTCCAAGTCTCTCTCCCATATTCCCTTTCTCTTCCCCTTTGGGGAGGGAGAGGGGTTAAAAGAGAGCATCTGTTTTATGTCTAGCAGGCTGCCCTGACCCTAAACCGTGATACTGAGGGAGAAAGCAGGCCAACTGATTATATAAGCTTCATGTCCTTGGGAAACCAGACTAAAATGCAATTTGATCTAAGACAATTAATAAAAGTACTTGTGTTTTGACTTGAGGTTCTTAGTTTTCTTAAATTAAGTCCCTAATTTTACTTGTAACTACTCTAGATATCTAAACAGTTCTCTCCAATTAGTCTGTTTCTGTCCTTCAAGTCTTAATATTCTTTCTCTCACATTATACCCATTATTTAGAAATACCTTTTGTATTTGAAAGTCACATAAGTTTAACCATCAAGAGTCCTAAAGAAATCTCCTTTCATACATAACCTTGATTCATGTTCAAAAAATTATTTTTTGCAAGGAAAAAAAAAGTAACTTCAGAAATAGCTCTAAAGGGAACTTCCTTTAGGCCAGCAAGCAGAGAATTATCAAAGCAACCACCAAAGAGTTCAGGATGAGAAAATGCTCAAAGAATTAGACTATTCAACATTTTTAAAGGATGAAAATGCACATTACCTTATGTGAAAGGCAAAAAAAAAAAAAATCCTGATTTCTGACTTAAAACCCACATCAATTGAATCAGTTTCCCTCCCCAAAAACTGACAGAGATAAATGATTAAATAATAGATCTATAAGGCTACAACTCCCTGATTTAATACCTAGATTAGAACAGTTCTCAAAAAAAAATGTAATTAATCTAGAATATATGGAGTCCTAAGAGCTGCAATCCCAGTACTCTGAAAGCCAGATCTGCAAACATCACATAGAAATTGAACAGCTGTTTTCTGAAAAACTGTATGTCTACCCTATACAGACAAGTACAGAAACCTGTCTACACACAAAATCTAACCAGAACAAATAGAAATGAGACACCATGTTGAAACAGCCTAGATTAACAGTAACATCCAATACTTAAAACTATTCTGTTAAAGGATATTTATTTCACATAGTCATTCTAAACACTTGCTTTATGACTTTAATAAGCCATACTACACTTTTAATATATTTAGTTTTAGTCTGAGGATTCTAGTGATACTTTGGCCATCAATCTTCCTTAGAATTACCCTTTGGTAGTCCATTACTTCATTTGTCGTGATGATCACAGAATGGTAGGGATTGGAAGGGACCTCTGGAGATCATCCAGTCCAACCCCCCTGCCAAAGCAGGATCACCTAGAGCACATTACACAGGAACAAATGATCCATGAACTCAAAGTTATGGAAGAAAATGCACAGCAGACACTGATGGAAGAGTCAAGCAGGAGAGTAAATCTGTCTTCAAATCTTCCTAGAATACCCTCATCTTATAAGTGCAGGTTGCCCAGTCTATTTCCTGAATCATAAAGCATTCAAGATATCTGTAAACATCTGAAGAAGATTCATCTATGAAGTAAAAGGAAATATTTTAATTCCAATACTAACAAAAATTCTAGATCAAGAACAGATTTATCACTTGAGCAGTAAGCATGACTGTGATCACTGTATCGGTCATAAAAAATTTAGCATATACATTCATATAACAAATATGCATTCTATGTACCTATAAATGCACACACTCAAATACATTGGTAAATATTTATTTTCACATATTCACTACAGAAACAAAATACCCAAGTTCCTTTTTACTTAAGCTGTCCACATTTTTCAACTACCTAGCAACATTTTTTTTTAATAAAAAATGTTTACACAGGGCACAAAGACACCAAATTACAAAAAAAAAAAACCAAAAACCCCCCAAAAAACACAGAATTAAATCCAACTTTTAAAAGTGTTGTGACACAATTATTTGATACAAAGAAAAATATTGCACATAGCTGGGAGTTCTCAGAAAGATATCAAATTGTAAAAGGCAACTGAAAAATTAATTCATTGATAATGCATCCATTTTTTCCATGTCTGATCTAAGATGAATGGAAGTAAATTATTCCTAGCATAATTAAACTCCTTAAGTCAGTGTTCCTCCTAAAACATGTTTCTTCCTGTAACTTGTTTTTAGTTTTTGTTTTACCTATACTGCACTAGAGCTTTAGCAAGTCACCTTCCCAATTTGGCTACTGGTATTTGCACAAATGGAGAGGTGTGGGATGTGACCCCTTGTCATGTTCTCTTCCCAAAACACAGGAGGATCCCAGTCTGTAGGCTCTTCTATCTTAATAAGTCATGCTCCCAAGAGATGGTGCAAGTATAGCTCCTGCACTGCTGCAAGAGAGCACGTCATAGCTTCGAGAAACACAGGGCTAAGATTTCCTGAAAATCTGCCAGAAGTGTAGAAGGGTTCTCACACTAACTCACATGGATTTCAAACATTCCACTACAAAGCTTTTAATTTTATTTAAACATTGTCCAACAAAGGGAGGACAGGAAGTAGGGAATGAGAGAGAAGAGAAAGAAATCTCTCAAGCAAGCTGGCTGCCTTCTGGTAAACACACTAAATTATATCCTCAACCTATACACCACCCAGAAAATATCCATTATACTCACAAGAGAAAGAATATTCTTTTTCTTATTTCTAAAAGCTGCACCACTCTAAACTTCAGACCTATCTCATACCCTCTGCGTCTCCTAGGAGACCTAATTTATTCCTTGCGTCAAAATCTGTTTAGTATATAATATTAAACTATAAAGTTACACACAAAACCACAAAAGCTGCCAAATAAAGCACACTCTTAAGATTGACCGTCCAATGGTAGCTTGGTCCCCTTGTACACACATACTTATATTCAGTTTTGAACACTCTGATTAACCCTTTGTGTAGTCTCACCCTCCCCTCTGCTCACTCACTCCTTTTTACCTGAACACATACTCAAGTGCTCAGTTGCTACAGCTATAACAACCATATAAACAAATAAATTTTTAGTTTTCCTTTACTGACCATATACTGACAGGTGAAGAGGAAATAAAATACTGTATCATCAACAATTAAATTCTTGCCATCCAATGCACAGGATGAGCCAGGAGGCTAGGAAAGCCTAAGAGCAGCACCAGACAGCTGCAAGCAGCAGAGGGGCTTGCACTGCAGCTTTCTGCCCAGCACTGGCTTGGGCTGCCCTGAGAGGTTGTGGAATTGCCATCCCTGGACACATTCAAATGCTGACTGGACAAGGTCCTGGGCAACTTATTCCAAGTGACCCTGCTTCAGCAGAGGATTTGGACAGGATGATCTCCAGAGGTCCCTTCCAGCCTCAAACATTCTGTGATTCATCTGCCTTCACCAGGAGAAATCTTCTTTCTCAACCTCTACTAATCCTCCAATTTCTGCTACAAGTAAGCCCTACAGAAGAGTGGAATCGAATTTGGAAAATGACTTAAGAACAGATCTGATACAATGTACTAAAAAAGGCAGAGGTCATGAGATACCTCAATTAAGATAAAAACATTATCATGGAACTAAAATACTACTACAGGTCAGCTCCCCAAAGCCCCCCAGCACTCACACCCTACCCACTGGGGCCCGCAGACTGTTGGGTAGAAGAGGAAACCCAGGGGAAGCAAGCCTGAATACACTCTATTCAACTGACACTATTCCACTGGAAAATATTTTCAGGCTGCAAACTGAAAATTACTGAATTTAGGAAAAAAAAAAAAAAATCACCTCCTCTTACATTTGCAGTTAATGAAGGCTTCACCTCAAATTTGAATTCTGAAATTTCTCAGCTTTTAAATACCTGTATTAGCAATCTCAGCAAAGTTCTTTTGATGGGTTCTTTGGTCATTTTCTCATTTTTATTAAAAGTTCGCTGAAGAAATACAGACCATACAGACCTATGCATGGCCCAGAAATAAAACCACCACAAACAATGAGCAGAATAAGCCAAGGGGACTAGTTATGGCAGCAGCACACCACCACCTTTCCTGGACAGGGACACCCACACCACACCAGCAGGCATTCCCAGTAGGCAAAGGCGATACTCAGGAACCTGACACTGGTGAAGAGTGCGCATCACAGACATGCATTGTCTCCTATCTCTTATAGTTTCTTTCTCTAACCTTCTCCAGCCCCATCTCTTTTCCTCCTTTAATCATGTATACCTGTCACATTGCCCTTTTTTAAGATGACAATAGTTGTCAAACTGCGTGAAAAAGGGAAGAGAAAACCAGGAGGAGCTGCAAAGCTATGTATCTCAAGCACGAGCAGTTTTGTCAGAAGAGCAGAGACAGCAACCATTTTGTACAAGGCCTTTGATTTGTTCTGTATAACAAAAGCAGCAATCTGTGATCTTTAATGGCTCTTCAGAAAAATATGACTACAGAAGTGGTACCTCACAATACCACTTGAGAAAGAACCATTAGGAGATCATCTCTTGTCTTGCATGGAAACACGTCCTACTCTGTCAGATTAGACTGCTAATATTTCTTCCCACGTGTAAGCATCCAGACATCTTCCCAAAAATCAATTCCAGCCAAGCACAAAGGTTTCTCCTACATCTGAAAGGCCAGTATGTAGGCTTTTTCCAACCCCTTTAAATAAGCATCATGTCAGAAAAGGTCAGAGGACAAAGAATAATATTTGCCTAGAAATACTGCTATAAAAACAGAAAAATATCTGTCATTGATATAGCAAATATCCGTATCCAATTTTGTCATTCACAAATGCATTGCTTTGTGAATATTGAAAACAATAACAGGAATGACAGCTAAGCAAGTATATAAGGAAAAACAAAAACCAAAAAAACACATTCTCAATTCACTTTTCACCTATAAATCATCAAATGAGATTTCTCACCACTATAACAATTTCTTTACCATTGCAACAGGTTTATTACATATGTTAATTCAGTAGCCATTAATTCCATGACAGTTTTTGATTTATATTCTAAGCATAGCTCTGAATTCTAATCTTTTCAACTAACAGTTTGCATCAGGCAATACTATAAAAAGTAGCTCTATGTCAACTGCGCTGATTGGCACGGTGATCTTTTAGTGCAAAAGTGACTGCATAAATTTCAAGACTATAATTTTAGATAATTTTAGATGTACACATTAATGTAAACAGTGAAAAGAAGGAATATTAACATTTATAAACATTAAATAACAAATTACGAAGGTATAGACACTGCCAGTTCCACAAACTAAAACATGTACCAAGTCCAATTTAAAGCAGTAGTAAAAAAAAAAAAAAAAGCTTAGTTTGTGCATGACACAAATCTGTCAAGCATGAGATGGCAATACAAGCTGCCTGTCAAAACAGCTGGCAGAAGCAGGATTTTAAAAGCAGATACATAAAATGCTGGGAACATACTGATTTCAAGGAAGTGCCATTCAACATAAATACCAAATCCAAAAGGCTGCTTTACTTTAATCCACAGAACAGTTGTTACTAGTTAAACGGAGATTAGCAGGACAACAGATCCCAGAAAACTTTCCTTCTGATACTGTTTATCCAATTGAGCAATCACAAAGGACATTTTAAAAGGATAAACATGCAGAAGTTCTTTGATAAGTATGCACAATACTTAAAATTTCTTTAGAAAGCAAACTTCAAAAGGTTCTTAAACTAACATTTTCACATTAGGTTCTGCATCCGTATTTTTATTTCTATTTTTCTGTTTATTTTTGTTTAAAATTATCAGTTTCTAATGCACTGAAAATAAGATCCAACTGCAGTACAGAATGCTTAGGCATTATTTTTAGTAAAAATAACAAGGAGACAAGGCTGTCTATTTCAAACTGAAACCCATATATTCCCCAAAGTAGAGGCTTCAAAAATAAGTACGATAAATTATCATATTTGTTCTCTTCCCTGCCTTAAACTAATTTTTTTTAGGAGCATAAATTCCACTGTCTCAGGAATGACACAGTTCAGGGAGTTTAAATGGAATTAATCTCTAATTTTTTGTCACATAAGCGCTACGTAGCTGTCAAATTATCTTGAGAAAGTATAGTCAATGTTTTCAGAGAGAATCTAAGCTTAACAAATTACCGTTTAGAACTCAATTACAGAAATATCTTTTTCTGACATCAGTCATATGGCTCCTTTAGATAACATACCTAGGAACCAGCCATGGACCAAACTTTGGTCTGCTCTGTGTATTGGTAATTACACTGAAAGAAGCAAGTTTGGTTTCATAAGTTATTTTCTATTGGCACAACATGGCTAACATTCAAGACTGTCTAACATGGTCCTAAGAAAACATCAACTCTGACCTGAAGACATGCAAGAACTCTTTGATCTCTAAACTCATTTAAACTTTGTCCCCTAAGCCAAAGCAGGGTGCCAATTAATGTTAAAAGATGCTTTAATGATGCAGGTGTTTGCCCACTGGGAATGAGACTTAGAACAGTGCAGACTATTAAAGCTTTGTCTATAAAACCTACCTCGATTCCAGGAGTCTCCAACAACTACCAGTTTAACTGAAGCGCTGACAACCACAGAAGCAAGAGCAACCACCATCAGCAGAAGCTACTGTTTCAGATGCTGGACAGCTAAAAACAATGTCACTTCAGGGTAAACAGTGCACAGACCCAGGCCTTGGGCACTGATGCAAGTGTATAGTATAGACACTGCTCTAGTAATACACCCCACTGCTCTAAAAACACCATCTTTGACTATGTGCAATTTAGGGCTTATTTCCACAAAAGGATATGCTGGTTTATCTAAAGATGAAATTTTAAACTGATTTAGCGTAACAAACTGATATAAAACTATATTGACATGTTATGTGGTCTAAACATGTTAATTCAGTTTAGGAGAGATTAGATTTAAAACTGGAAGAAGTCACTGCAACAGCAAAATGAGATGCCTGGCTGAGATTTCATTAATCTCAGGAAATAACCTACATACGAATATCCCCTTCATGTTACTACTTGATTGCAACACAGCTACAGAAGCCAAGTCTCCTCATATAATTTTCTCAACTATATAGCAGCATTGAATGACACAAAACAAGAAGTGAAACACCTCAGAATGCACAAGCACATCTATCATGTTTTGCTTTCTGAGATTAAAATTCAAAATCAAATTATTTTCCAGACTTTAAAAGAAATAATCCTAATAATAAAGTTTTTCTCTTCTTGCACACCACTAACTGCTTACATCTATACTTTCATATAGGAGTAGTGACTGATGAAACAAGATGGGTCTTCTGAAAAAAAAAAATCCCCATTCTTCACAGCTATTATTCAGAAGGTACACATGTCAAAAATTGAAGATTTGTTATTAAAATATGTCAAGGATGTTAACTTATATCTAAATCCTGCTCATATATTCCAGATAGCAGCCACTAAAGCAGACAGGAGTCAAACTGGAATTTGTTTAGAATACAGATGGACAAAAGCCAAAGGGTTTGATCCAGCCTGCAAAACAGGCTTTTAATAGGCCACCAGCAATGCCTGCTAGCCAGCTACTAGACAAGCCAAGTCCAGCCCATCAGTCAGCCAATCAATGTGCAGATGCCTATGGGAAAGAAAAGAAACTGAAGTTTGGTAGACAAGGTTTACTACTAGGTCAATGCAGCCCAACTTCAGCCCTGTCTCAGAGCAGCTCAGCTCAGGAAGCAACTCAGGCCACTATAAAGAAGCAGAGGGCAGAGACGGGACCTGATTTTGACTAAATGCAGTGAGATGCCAGCTCAGGTATTTCCATTTACAGTCATCCAGCCCAAAGAGCTGGAGTTAAATGCACAGAAGCAACCACCAAGTTCGGCTGGGTACAGAAGGCTTTACTACTGAAATTGTCACCATCCATTCCAAAATCAGGCTGGATCCTGCAGAATCCCTCACATAATCCTGCATCATTCACCCAGCGCTCTGAAAGGCTTATTAACCACGCAGGCAGATGCCGTACTGTGCTGCAACCAACGGCACCCAAAGCCAGAGATCAAAAAGGACAGCCAGTGCCAGTCTGAATGGGCTGACACTGAGACAGGTTTGACAAGTTCAGTATGGCCAAAGCTCACTCCATTCAGACAGATGCTTCTGCTCCACACTCCCTGAGCTTCCCAATTCTAGCACCACAGTGACAGGAGGTTCAGACCAGCTGTGCACAGTGAAAACAAGAATCAGTCAGGATATGTTAATTCACCCTAAGTAGTGACATCTTTAGTACAGCAGTAAATCAAGCATACTGCTTCCACAATACAGCTCTCTGGCATCAGTTTTTCAATCTAACTTCACGAATGCTGTCAGATACAGTCCAAGTCTATACCCCTAGCTCCCCTTCTCCCTTAATATAAAACCCTCACCCCACACTCCCTGTCAAAATTCCTGCAGTTTGCTTGGATAGATGACAGACTGCACAGCCTGGATGGCCACCCACCTCTCCTGGAATAACAGGAATTCTGGCACAAAGACTCTCAATTGGCTGAAAACACATAAAAAATAAGAAAACTTAGTGCACCATCATCAACTATGAGCAGCTGAGGATCTCCAACATCCTTCCCTATTTTTCACAACACCACTATCATCAGTTTTACACATTGCCTGGGCTAACTCAGTCTCTTACATCCCCAAACAATGAAAGGTTGATTGCACTGATTTGTTGCTGTTTGCAACTATCACCCTTAGTACTTCTCTGACTCTATACATGGCTCTCAAGCCTCAGAAGTTGCCTGACTCGGGTTGCATTTTTTGACCCTATAGTGCAATCAAGTTACCTTTTTACTAGTTTAAATTCAAATTGTTTCTAGTTAAGAAAAAAATTCACATGTAGCCTTGTTATGGCCACAGAAATACACTTCACTAAAGAAATAGCTCTGTAGTCAAAAACTTCATCCTTATGATTTGCAGATACCTTTACATCTCCAAAAGGAAAGGTACAAAGAATAATGGTTGTTGGCCTAGCACTGCCACCTGCAAAAGAAGTTCCATGGGTAAATATGTCCCTATTTTTATATCCCTGATCTTATTAGTGCTGTGTAAAAAGCAGCTATCCTACAGGCCTAGCAATACCCACATTTTAAACATTTATAGTCAAGAGTTTTGAAACCATACTACGTATCGAGGTTGTTACAGGAAAATGTAACATAAAATGTAAGGTTTCTGATAACAGAGAGTCCCTAACAACCTTTGCGTTTTAAACTCTAGCAAAAGTGTTTCTAACAGAGCAGTCACTTCACATGATTATGAAGGAAAGCACAGAAGGCCCTTAACCTACTACTGCTAGACAGATTCAACATCAAGCTGCATTCAGTAAAGGAATATCAAATCCATAGGTGATTAAAGTAATTCACGGGGGGGGGGGGGGACTAAGAAAGAGGGGATAATTCTGTTCAGCAAATAAGCAGTCTACATCTTTCCTAAACTTCACTACTTAGTGCTTCACTTACACTCTGCAGAACAATCATCTGTTACTGTGGAACAAAGAGGCTGAGTAAAGTCACCTTTAATTAAGAATGGTAAAGCAATTACGTAGAGGTCAAATGAATACATGGGACGAGGGTGGGTGATGATGGGGGGAACTGGCAACAAACCACTCCCCTCGGGGCCGCCCGACGGCGGCTCGCCGGACCCAGGGCAGGACCGTCGCTCCATAGGGTAGAGGCGGCCGCCACAGCCAGCCTAAGCGCCCAGGACCGAGCCTGTGCCGAGCCGCGGGCCCCCCGCTCTTCTCCCTGCCCGCCCCACGCTCCAGCCCCACAGCCCGTGGCAAGGGAGAGCCTCGGCAGGTGCCGCCACCTCCCCCCGGCAAACAGCGGACGCACAATGGCGCGTCCCGCCCCTCCGCGGCTCTGCACGGTAGCCCCGCACAGAGGAGGAGGAGGCCGCCCCAGAGGACGCGGCAACCGCAGCAACACCTCTCGGGCGGGGGGCGCCGGCGCCCTCCACAGCCGGCAGCGGGGTGCCCCGCAGACAGAAAAGCTCGACTGAGCAGGGGGGTGGCAACACGAGCAGGACACAGCCTAGCCCCGGGCGGGGGCAGGGGAACCGCGCCGCCGCGCGGGGCTGCAGCCTCACCATGGCTCGCTCCTGGGGCCACACGGGAACCCGGCTGCCCGCTGCTCCCGCCGCTCCCGCACCGGGCCCTCCATCGGCTCCGTCCGCCATTTTGAGAGCGAGAGACGCGGCCGGCTACGCCGTCACCGCCCGGAAGAAGCCGCCGCCGTCACCCAGCCCCTGCTCCGCGTCGCGCCGCGTCTACAGCCTGCCCCCCGCCGCGGCCCCGGCTGTACTGCGCAGGCGCCGCCCGTCCTGCGCGCATGCTCCACGGTGTTCAGTCACTGCGGGCTGAGTGGGGGGGTGAAGGCAGGTTAATGGTGCTGCTACTTCTCTCAGTACGCTCTGTTCTGGGGGTAGAGGAGCCTGGTGACTGAGGGCGGGAGACGTCTAGCAGCTGAAGGCTGAGAGGCGCGGTGAAGCAGAATGAGCGTGGTCGCCTTGGCCCGGCCCGCTCAGCTCAGGAGCACTGTGAGGGTTTGGGGAGGCCCGGAGCTATCTGGCAGCGCCTCCTGCCTCCCGTGGGAGGCCGAAGCTAAGCGCTTCTCAACCTGGTCTGGTGGGAGGTGTCCCTGCCCATGGCAGGGGCGTTAGAACTAAATGATCTTTATCGTCCCTTCCAACCCAAACCATAATTCTGTGATTTTAAGAAGTAACATCAGACTTTTTTACCTGATTGAAATCTGTTGCAAAATTATCGTGGCTATTACCACTGAGAGAGGTTTAGGCATGCAGTTTAAAAAAAGAGAAAGTGAGTTTTGCCATTGAGCCACTTGACAATCTTTTCAAAGCTTCTGGTTCTGTGTGTGTTGCAGATCATACTCAAGTCTTTCTGATGGTGTGGCTGACTGCTAACCAGCAGCGGTGTTTGTGCAAAAGCCAAGTTCAGGCTGCGATTACTGCAAGGCCTCCTCACATTTTAGCATCAACAGTGGCGCTTCTTTAGTCCAGCTGCCAATGCAGTCAAGCAAGAGGAGCAAGGACGATTCTTGGGCAGCTTCAGACGCGCTGAAGCAGTGGGAGTGCTGCCTGCGGTCCCCTCTGCTGCGAGATGGGCGTCTTGGGCGGCCAGTTTTTTTAGGTGGACTGTCGGTATGGCTTCACTGTGTGACTTTGAGAAATGTAACCCAACTGTTTTAGGTGAACAAGAGGATAGACATACTAAGCAAAATAATACAAACAAGAAAGATTTAGAAACTTTGTGTGCTGGGATACAGCAAAACAAGTGTCAGCAAACCTCTGAAAAAAAGAAGTTGGTGCTGCTAGTCAGGCAGAAATGGCACAAAACACCAAGATCCCCATGGATACTTAAGTAATAGAGGAAACAAGAAGAACTAAACAGGCATTCAGCAAAATTTCAATAGAGAGAAAATAAAACAGTGGAGCTCCTGGAAGGAATAGAGGAAACCCTGGTTTTTAAAATTACTTGCCAAGGTTACTGGGATTACTGACTGCTAACTGTTGATTTAAAAGCAGTTGTGTGGGGGAAATAGGAAGCTGACAAGCAAGATGGAAGGCAGCCGGAAAAAAAAAAAAAAAAAAAAAAAACCAAACATACATAAAGTCCCACAAAATAGCAGCTAAATTATCAAGAATATCTGGAAAAGGGTGTAATATATGAATAAGTTAAACTGATCTGAAAAGTGGTTTTCTTGATCAGTGCTGAAACTTAAATCTTTGTCCTATGACACTATATGAGAAAAGGTAATGAAAATTAAGCTATTTTGAGTCTTTTAACTACCTGAGAAGTTACTTGAGAATACCTTAAATATCAAGGAAAAGAGTAATGTAAAGGGACAGAAGCTTTTCCAGCTAAACTCATGCTGGAAACGGTAGAAACAAGCCTTGACAGTAAATGTTGTCAGCATCTCAGAAAACAAATCTGACAACAAAGAGTAAGTTACTGAAATGTAACTGTACAGTTGCTATAGTAAGGTTTAAAATGGCGTATATTAGAAAATGTTAAAAAGATCATGAAGAGACTTTCTGTCAGGTGAAAAAAATAACAACAAAAGAAAGGTCGATTGCCTAGATTTATGAGCAGGTAGAATTATAAATGCTGACAGGAAAAATAAGAAAAGAACGTTTATGGCAGAACGCAGCGTGAAACGCTGATCTCTTTGCACGTCTGGTTTTTGTCCCGGCCCAAAAAATGCCCCGACGCCTCGGGGCTTCCCCGCAAGTCACGACCGTGGCCTCCGGTAACGCTTCGGCCCGTTTCGATTTAGCCGAGGCGCTCCTGCAGCTGGGGCCACGGGAGCGACCGGAGCCGCCGGCAGCTTACCCGGCCAGACCTCCTCGCCTCAAGCGGGTCCCGCAGCCCCGCCACGCGAACCCGCCATAAGCAGGGAAGCGTCCCCCCCTCCCGCTGCTGGCATCAGTCCTCCGAGCCGAGCCCCGGCGACCCGCGGAAGGGGGTGGAGACCCGGAAGTGCTGAAGCCCGCGGCGCTGCCCGGCGGCGGGCAAGAGGGGCCGCCCGGGGCCGGGTGGCGGAGGCGCGGCGCGGCATGCTGAAGCTGGCCGTGGGACTGCTGGCGGCTGTCGCCGTGGCGCTGCTGCTAGACTGCTGCGTGCCTTCGGGGGTGCTCCCGCCGGTGGGGCAGCGCCGCGGCCCGCGGGCCCCTCAGCCCGCCCCCGGCGCGGAGGCCACCAACCTGCTGTGGGTAGTGCAGGTGAGTGGGGCCGGGGTGGGTGGAGGGCGAGCGGCGGCCCGACGGGGAGGTGCGGCCACCCCCCCGCTTTTCGGGGCTCGGTGGCGGCGGAGAGGTCTGTGCGAGCTAGCCGGGGCACGGGGGGCGAGCGAAGGCTCCTGGCGGCGGGAGTCCTTCCCTCGCTGGGAGCTGTGGCGCCGTCTCCCGGTAAACGTCCCCCGCCTTGGCTGTCCCGGAGGCTCGGAGTCAAGCCCAAGGCACAGGTGTCCGGCCAGTTTGCCAGGCTACCCGAAAGATAGGATGTCTGTGGTAGAAGCAGGTAATTAAAACTGACCTAATGCTTACACGATCCTGTCTCCAGTACGGTGTTCTCTGATATCCCAGGGAGAAACGCAGGCTCTGCCTGTCCCTTCTCCAATCCAAAACTCAGAAACGTTGTGTGGCTGAGAAGAGTTACACAGAGTTTAGCAGCAGAAGGTACCTGGCCAGGATAAGAGCGATGTATGTAGTTAGGTTAAACGTACACAGCTTTGTTTCCAGGTTGAATGTAAAATCCAAGTTAACCTGGCATAGGCTTGGAAGTAAACTGTCAAGTCCGGGTGCTTCTGTGGCCTCTTTCCCAACTCTTCCCCCCCCAAGAGCATTCCGGAAGCATTTGGTGTATAACTAACCACAAACTGTTTACATATTTGCAGGTGATTGATGGCTGAAGTGTCATAGGGCGTGCTGTGCTGTTCATTCTAACAAACGGGCTGATTTTACTTATTTTCCTTTTATTCTCAAACTCAAGTGCACTTTGCTAAAATGCATTAGCTACTGTCCTTTTGTTTTCTCAATTGCCATGTATTTTCAAACTAACTTTTTTCCATTTACTTTTTCTGAAGTGACTTAAGGCTTATCTTTACTGAAGTACAGGTTTCAAGATGAGAGATGTGCTTGAATTAATGCAGACAAAGCCCCTATTTTGAGTTGCCGTCTTGAAGAGAATCAACTACAACTGCAGAGCTCTGCTGACAAGCAGTACGCACAGCTCCGTACTTCTCTTGCCATGTTCTCTCTAGTTGTGTTACTTCAAGTGGAGTTCTCCCAAGGATAGGTCACAGCTCAGCTAATATTAGACTTGGCCTTACTTTCAAGTTATGTTCTCTTTCAGACATGTCCTTTAACAGCTGCTTTATCATTGACCTAACTTGGAAATTGAGCAGTAAATCTAGGGTTTTGCCCGATTATGTTATACAAAACAGGCTTCAGGCTCCCTGATGACAGAAGTCTAGCCTAGGTCAATGGATAGAGCTCGGGATGATTGGTTCCATCCCCAGCAGTTCCTGCCTTGGTTTTCCTTTCATCCACAGGACTATCCCTTCTTAAACTGAACTAAATTACAAACTTCGTACTAAAATTTGGTATTAACAGCTCTTTCACCTTTCTTGTCACAGAACTTCCTTTCTTGTCACAGAACCTAATAGTCACTCTACTTCAATATTTGACAAACTTACAGTTGATTTTTCTCCTGTTTCTGTCATCTGGATGCATTCTGCTGTTGCTGTAGGCCTTGTAGTTCTCCATTGTTTAAAGCCTAGCTTTCCTGAGCCACAACTCCTACAACTTAGAAGCAAAGCCTTTTGTAGATCTGAAACTCTTATCTCAGTAAGGGAAAAAAGTGGGAAGATCTTTGTAGAAAATCAGGCTTCCCAACCGCTGTCCGCTAAAAGGTTGGAAACTTAACACTCTCTGCAGTTATCAGTAGAACAGAGGTAACATTTCTTGTAAGACATTTTGCTCAAGAATTTGGAGACAGCAACAATAGAAGTTTTTATTTTCTCTTTTTGCTTGCTGAGAATAGATGAATTGGAAATCCACAGGCTGAAGAGAAGCAAAACATGATGTTACGTCCTTGTCAATGATTAAACTAGGTTTGATGTACTGAGGCAGTTTTACTGTGCTGTTTGGTTCACACTAGCTTGAATGTGTCAATAAAAATGAAGTTAAGGTTATGCCTAAAAGTGTTTATCTTATCTAGGCAAAAGTTCCATGTAAGCAAATGGGGAGTTTTCCTAAGCAGAATCAAAGCACTGTGTTCAGGCAACATTTTCTACAGATTCAGATGACAGAATAAGTAGAAGCGAAGGCATTTTGTCTCCAAGGTATTTTATCTGCATTTTTCAAAAAGGAAAAAGCTTTGCAATAGCCAGGTTTATTAAATTGAATGTAAAAGTTAATGTTTTTCTTTCTCAGTTAGTTATATCATCAGAGCATGTGATTGAGCATGTACTCACTGTTTTTTGAGCATCAAATACCATTTTTCTAAACTGAGGAGGAGAATTTATTAATTCATTGTCTGAAGTGGAATGGAAAGTTGAAAGCATTCACTCATTTTTTTTGGATGGACCTGAAAAACCACAATTTTTTGTTTGTTTGTTTGTGGGGTTTTTTTTTTTGTTTTGTTTTGGGTTTTGTTTTGTTTTGTTTTTGTTTGTTTGTTTGTTTTAATCTTACTTTCCTTAATCTCTCCATCCTGCCCTGTAAGGGTGTTCTGATGTGAGGGCTTTGAGTGGTTCAGAAATCAACAGCAGCTTTTACAATTATGTACAAGTGGCATCATCGTTTCTTGAGCAAGCTTTGCCTTCATGAAGGCACATGGAGTGGGATCTGAACACGCTCATTAGCTCTAATAAAATGCATGGGTAGAATGTTAGAAATCCTTCCACCAAGATATGGGAAATGTCACACCAAGTAGGAAATTGGATACCAGTATGCTTCAAGTCCTACGTAACTTTAAACTGTTCTTGCTTTGCAGAACTACTTTTTATTCTCTTGCAGCAAGTTCACTGTGTTGCTCCAGAAGCTCACAGAAAGTCAAGAGGCTGCTTAGAGCCATCAAAACTTACTGTAGATAGCTAAGTATTTTCCCATATTATTGTATGCCCTTAGATTTAAGGAAATTTACTTGATGTAAATGTGATGTTAGGGGTTAGAGATGCAATATCACGTGCTTGCTCAGTTTTTGTTCCCCCTAGTCATCCACTTCTGTTTCTCCTTGTATCCTTTATACTAATAGGAATCAGTGACTGCTCTTATGTTGGGTTCTTATATGCTTGGCTTTGCAGAACAACCTGAGCAGCAAGGACCCTCTGCTTGGGACCACATTTCATTTTTCTCTCTTGCAGGTGTCAGATATTCATATCAGTAGATTTCAGGGTCCCACACGAGCGCCTGACTTAGAAAAATTCTGCTCTGAAACAATCAATATAATTCAGCCAGCACTTGTTCTAGCAACAGGTAAGTGATTCAAAAGTGTGAATTACATGTTGGATGTGTTGTCAAAGAGATAGCAAATAAGCAAAATTCTAGGATCTCAAGAGAGAATTTAAGGTATCTTAAGCAATGGAAATGGAACTACAACTGAAGATACACTGCTAGAAGCAGAAGAGAATAACTTTTCAACTCAAGAGAACTGTCAATCACCAAGACAGGTGAAATAAGCCTTGCCATTTCCTTTGGTAGCTTGCTATTGCTATTGAAATTAATTAAGTTTTGTCAAGCAATTCAAAAAGACTGAGCCATTCCTATATGCAAGACTTTAGAATCTTAATGTTAGACCTGGACTTTTATTTCCGCAAAAAGTTACTCATATGCTGCTTGCTTTTTAAGTTAAGAGTTCAGAAATAGTTAGCATTCATCTTTTAACTAGCAATGCAGAGAGGCTTTACTATATGAGAAGAAATGAGAATGGTTCCGAACTTTAATCGGAGCTTGAAAGGATACAGAAGGTGTGAAGTTAAATAAAGCTTCTGTGACTAGAATCTTCAGGTATAATGAATGCATAACAATTTGCTTTGCTTTGGCATGGCATTAGTAAAAATACTGCAGTGATGTGGTTGAATGTTGGATGTTTGAACGGGCTGCCACATTACTTCATTCAAAGGCATTTACCCTTCTAGTAATCTCTTGGACTAGATGACAGGAACATCCAGATTGCACACATGACCCCTCCCGCCACTTGCACTAGCGGTGGCTTGGATTGCATGGTTCTCTAGTGACAGTATTTGTGTAAGCTGTGTAGGCCTCTAGTGATACCTCACCTTTGTACACTTCCAGGTGATCTGACGGATGCCAAGACAAAAGATAAACTGGGATCTGAGCAGGTAGAAGAAGAATGGAAAACATACCAGTCAGTGCTGAAGAGATCAAGGGTCATGGAAAAAACCAAGTGGATAGACATCAAAGGGAATCATGGTAAGGAGGAAATGAAACATCTCTCTCTTTCCTTTCTATGCTCCTGCAGACCTGATTTAGCAAAGTTAGAATATAGAAGTAAGTGTTAGTACTTACTGGCAGGTTAGTGGTGGTTCTGAGTCAGCAGAAGAGCTTGCCATCCACTGTTTCATTCTACTGAGAGCACACTTGGTTAATAGACACTTCCTGGAGTTTTAGTACTGGGGACATAAGAATCTTCATTTATTGTTTTTCCCTTGAAAAGCAGTGGAACACTGCTTCGCTGTTAAGTTTCCATGTCATTAGTTTATATACCCCATCTTTTAATGAATGGGCAAACTGTAACCTTACCCTACCAAAGAAATGGTTTCAGTTTACTTTTCCTAGACTTCCCCTGGCAAGATTAAGTTAAAAAGTATCACACATTCAGCAATTAAAGGCTATTTGGTTTCTTTTGAATAGCAAGAACTGGTGGCAGTTCGTACACCTCCTAGTTGTTGCTACATTCTAAGCGTTCAAATGCAAGTTTCACAGCCTTGGAGACTCTCTAAGGCAGCTGTTACAGGAAGGGCTGGAAAACTAGAAAGCCTAGCACTGGGGTGTGTATGTTTGAAAGTGCGTGCTTTGCCCTATACAGCCCATATATGACATTTTTAGTCCCATTTCCTTGTCAGGCTTCTGTTACCAGCCATAATGGAGAGGTAGACCTCAGTTACAGTACAGACCTGTCCAAGTTGTCTGTTTTACACAGGCTATTCTTTGATGATATTGCTACTTTATTTTTCTTGGATGACTTAGGTCTTACTTAGAGAGAACACACCCAATCTGAAAAGCTTCTCAAAAGCTTTATGTCCAAAGTGGGGACATGTAGTGGTTAGCTTTTCACCACTAAATGACAATTTACATTCCCATGACAACTTAACCTTTGAATTGAAACTTAAATGAGAAAACTGTTCCCACTTTTAGGTCAACTGCATCAAGTATAGAAAGTCTTCTCTGCTCAGTTAGGCAGTCTGCTCATCGTGCATTAAAAAAAAAAATAGCTCTTCAGTGCCTGCTGAGACTGCTCTATCTCAATACTGGGAAATAAAATACACAAGTCAATGATCAATTTGATCTGAAAGTTTCTTAATTTGCTTTTTCTCTCCCCTACAGATTCATTCAACATTCCACACCTGAATAGTGTTCAGAATTATTACAGGTATTTTATTTACCATACAAATGCTGTTTTAGTCAAGGTCAAACTCACTAAACAATATTCTGTTTTCATTTATTGCATATATGCTTTTCACTGACTTCCCTGTAGTCCAGGATGACATTTACTCTTCCCTTTCTTTTTTCCTTTGCCAGTTAGTAGAGCAGAATAGATGGAGAAAAGAGAGAATTCTTTGTGCATATTTCTTATCTCTGTATCCCTTTGTGTTTTGTAATTGAATCTATTGTAAATCTGCCCATGTCTAGGAAATGATCTGTGCATTATGTGTTCAGTTTCCACAGAATAGTTGTGTGATATATTTCTGAAAAACTAGTGTTCCCAAAGAATGCTTTTCCTCCTTAAAATAGATGAAAAAATGAAAAGAAACCAAGAAAAAACTTCACTTTTTCAATGTCCTTTCTGCATGCCCAGAAGGGCTTTTCATGTCATATGGGTCTAAATTTTATATGAGCCCTTTCTTCACATCGGAGTCATTTTAGAAAAATGAAAGTAGAGAAGCCAGAAGGCAGATGATGATGATGATGGGTAGACAAATATTCTTGAGGAACAAGCTTGAGATTTAAATGTGAAGATATTTGAGGATTTTTTCCCCTCTTCAGCTGGCTCTTTTTCTTGTCCATTGTAAAGGTAACCTCAGTTGTAACTCATGTTTAACTTCTCAGTTTCTCCCACCCTTCGCATCTGAACACAAAATCTCATCTCATAATTTTGGTGGTACTTTCTGCTTTGACTCTTTGGAATTGGAGGAGGACTTGGAAATCTAAATTCTACTTTAATTGGGGCTCTTAAGCCATCCACTTTGCAATAAGAACACAGATTAAAGATCTGATAGTTCAGTTTGCTTCAGTTCCCGGTAGCCCAGCAGGAGCAGGTATAAATTCCCATAAATTCTGTGGGATAGCAGCTGCATTTGGAGAAGAACATGGAATTTGCATGTGAATTTACCATGAAGGGATGAACGTGTGGTGCTAACAAGGCTTTTGAGTGCATTAGTGCAGTGCACATTCTTAAATCTTTTGCCCCAGTTGTCAGCTACACAACCATCTTCCACTTTAGTTTAAGGTTACTATCAGAAGTCCCACTGACACACATGGGAAGATGTAGCATCAGTGCATTTACTGGATCATCCCTAAATTGTTGTTTGGCCTGGACAAATTACTGTTTGGAAAGATGTATGAATCACCTGCCTCTAATCCGCACTGAAGATGGACTGAGCAAAAGGGGTTGGAAAGGATTAGGGTGAAATTTTAAAGCAATTTAGCCAACCTAAAAAGTTAAATTCTGAGTCAGTTGAAAAAGCCTTTGTTTATTGATTAACAGTCTGTTGCTAAACTAATGTGTTCTTGTAATGGCTTTTGCTTCTTCATAGTCTGTCATCATTGATAAATCTCATTAAAGTTTCTTTATTCTGCATACTTTCTAATACTGGAGAAAGGCACTAAGAGTCCTCAAAAGCTGTTAAGCATTAATAAAGGCAAAACAGGGACAATTTTATTAATCTAATGCATTAATAAAATATAAAGTTTAAGGAAGTTTTTAGTAAATGGGCCACACTCTAGGGAAGAGAGAAAGGAGATGACAGAGTGAAATGGAGTCTTGTGGAAGCTTTTTCTTTACCCCCACCCCTGTGAAGTTAAAAAATCAAAAGGACAGTGTGGTTTGCAGGGTATTATTTGCGTGTTTTAGTTTGGTTTGGTTTGAGTGACTGTAAGGCACTGTCTGCTTGCCTTTATGGGTTTCCTGATCAAATAATTCATTATTTTCTGTACACCTTAGAGCACTGTAGCTTGCAGATATAAAAACAGAGATGAGGGAAAACAAGTATTCAGCGCTGCACTCTGGTGTTCATTATGTATTAAAATCAAAGAAGACAGCATTTGTATTGAGATAAAATAATTTTTTTACACAAAAAGATAGGTTCCTATTTTATGTCCATATCATGATTCAACTGATGCACCTACTCTAAGTGGGACTAAAGGCAAAAATCTTAGGAGTGCTGTACAGAGTGCTGCTAATATCCTTAAGAAAAGAGCAACAGGCACTTATTTGGCTGCTTGTGGCCCATATGTTAACTACCATCTATTTAATTCCCTTGCATTACGATTCAGTAAGAAGTGGCTGAGAAGAACATTTCTGCAGAATTATGATCAATTACAGTTTTTAGTCACTTGGCAATTATCTGACTACATTCACTGAAACCACAGAACATGTACAGCAGAATTTTCTTCTTTCAGAGGCTAGGTCTGTAATGTGCAGCAGCACACCATTCTTGATTTCAAGTCCAGATTTCTCCCTGGCTTTTCAAATACTATATATCTCCATTATGTAGGCTTTAGGCAACAAGCTGATGTTTCCCTTTGTTTCTCCTACCCATTATACAAATCTATTATACTCTGCTAGATTATGACATTTAAATGTTAATTCATCAGATACGTCTCCTGTGTAGTCCCACAAATGTTGATAGAAATTGACATAATCAGTATTTTTGCTGTCTGAAACAGTGGTAGCTTTCTGCTGGTTCAGGGTTTTGTTTTGTTGGGGGTATTTTGTTGTTTTTTGGTTTGGTTTTTTTTCCACTCAGAATAGTTTTAATTACAGAATTTAATTCCTTATTGAGCAATTTAGTAGGTACTATTAGTTGGTATGTTATGTGTCTTGGCCAGTGAAGGATATGTGCAATTCCCATCTAGCAGTAAGTATCAAAAGTGCATCAATTTTAGAAGTTAGAAAAACTGAAAATACCTGTTGTAAATGGAAGGAGAAAAAGTAATATATACATTAATTATTACCAGTATTCATTGTAGCAAATAGTAGCATAAAATCATGGCAGGAGGAGATGAAATTAGTTGACATGTCTTTTAAGTCCCTCCCTATTTACAGTTCTCTCTTGGCATCTTTAAAGATTAAGATTCAAAAGCTCAATTAACACCAGGTAATGTGCAAAAGAGCAGCAACTCATTTTGCACTCTCCTTTTACTCTTTCAATCAAGAAATCTGGTAAGAAGTGGTAAGATTTGCTATGTCAAGAAACAAACAAACAAAAAAAGAATAAGATGAAATACTGCCGCCTTTGCTATTTATATGATTTGGTGTGGTGTAGTGTCTCTGGATCTTTTGGAAAATAACTAAAAAGACTCAATATTTCTTTGGTTCAACATCATATTCCATTAGCAAACAACTTATCATTCTATGTCAGAGTAACTTGAGAGATCTCTAACAAAATAGTGAAGACAAGACTTGATATTTCTAGGTAAGCAAGGGAAAATTATTTTTGGCAAATTCTTTTAGATATCAACCATAAACACAAGACAATTTTATTTTTTTCCTTTGCTGATCTCCTTTAATTAAGAGCGATGTAGGATTCTGCTCTCCTGTCATCTTGACTCTTTGTTTTGTGCCATTTATGCTGCTGGCCTGTCCTTTATCCATAAAAAAATACCATGTTGCTCAGGGAAAACATAATTATGCTTATTTTTTTAAATGTTTCTGTGTTAACCTGCTGCCTCTCTTACCACACAACCTGTGTAATTCATATTCTTTGAAGTACAGACTTTTAAATGCCGTTGATTTTTAAGAAGAGACTTCACTGCAGTAACAAGATCTCATGCAAGAAAACTTGCATTGATACTCTACAGGTCATGACTGTCCCTGCTGCAAGCTTTTCTAACAGGAATATTTCCCTTGTCTTTTGTCAGGAAATACTCTGCCTGGCGTAAAGATGGCTCTTTCCATTACATCCACACCACCTCCTTTGGGAACTATTCATTCATCTGCGTGGATGCCACTCTCACCCCAGGCCCTAAGAGACCATATAATTTCTTTGGGATTTTAAACATGGTATTTTCTACGTCCTAGCATTCCATTTTGCTGGCTGTTTTATTTCTTTAGTAGTTGATTTGGGATTTTTGTTTGCTTTTGTAAAGATTTGTCATTATTTATTTATTATTTAGTTATTATGCATGTGGGATATGTATTTAGGAAAATGAATGTGTTACTTAACGTACAGAGTATCTGTGTTTTGTCTCTTACAAAATAATCCAGTACAAAAATGCCACAGTTGAAGGACATTTGGTAGCTTCGTAGCATTTATCTAGACTTAAGTGATAATCTCCTTATATGCTGCAAAGTTTAAAAAAAACCAAAACCCAAACTTTCTAATTTCACTTGTTTTTGCTTTGTTAGATTTTTTTTTTTTTTTTAAATGAATATTACAGATGAGAGAGTTGCACTTACCAGTGAAATACTGTGAAAGATGATGCTATAAAGAAACCTGTAATTTATGAAAGAGAGGTCTGATCTTCTGAGACCATAAAGTTTGGTCTACAATTTGTCTTGGAAGATTAATTCCAATGTTTAAATCACACCTCATCTTAGGTAACGTTTTGCTTCCCTCTGATTTTGTTTCCCCTCTGTAGTTATTTTGATATGCTGTTGTTTTTGAGATACTCTTCTGAAGTGTTGGCAGAGTTACTGTCAGAGTGAACATGTGTCATTTTGCCTTTCATAATGACCTTAATGAAAAGTAAAATGTTCTCTCTCCAATCCTGTCTAAAGGAGGCCTGACATTTAATTGTTTGTAAAGCGCTTGGTGTTATTTAGATGAAAGGTGTTGTAGGAGTGCCAAGTGCTGTTCTCATTGTTTACTGTAATCCATAGTGAGTGCAGTAGATTTACAGACAGCCTCTGAAGGAGCTAAGAAATGAGGTTGACTCTGGAGCTCCTGTCCCTGGCTGCAGTAAGCCAAGCATTTGCATTTGCTTGCTAATTACCCAACAGCAGGAGTCCAGAGAGCATCATTTTCAGATTCGTGCACAAAACTGAAAGTAAAGGTAGACCTGTAACTTCTAAAATTAAACCTCTGCCAGGAATTTGAAAAATAAATTAGTTTTGTATCAGTGGTTTGATTGCATAGCTTAGGTAAAAATATTCTTGAAGCCCAAATTCATGAAGGCAATATAATTTCACCATTACATTAACCCAGAATGGTGTACTGAATCCTACCTTTTCTTAATATATCTTTATTTCTATTTCCTTTATTCATTCCTTTCAGCATTTCTTTTCAGGTAGGGGTGAAGAATATGTTGGTAGTTCTGTGGGTTACTGTAAAACATGATCCACAAAATGGCAAAAGAATGGATTTTTGTTCTTTTCTGGTTTTTAGTTTTCCTGCCTTCTCTGTTAGACTTCAAGATCTTTTTGATATTGGGAGTCTCTCTGGATAGTAAGTGGTTGATTTAATATTGGAAGTCAAACAAGTAACAGAGGGAAATTTTATCTGCTGTATAAAGTGTTACTTTTGCTTAACTTGAACAGCAATAGCTGAGTAATATTTTCAAGACTCAGCATCATAGTTCATCCAGTTAAGTGACCAAAGGATATGGTGCACAGTTTTTGTGTCTGTCATGCCTATGAAAGGCCATCTAGCAGCTCAAGAGATAGTAAGGATGATAACTGTAAGGTAAAGATCTTTGTAAAATCGACTCAAGCATGTTGATTTGACTCTGTAAACAAGCAATAGAAAGAATAGAAATATCCTTCTTTATATTGCACTTTTCCTGTCTTCAGTTGCATGCAATGTGTTGAGTATCTTGTTTTTACTTGCTTTTTTTCCAACATCAGATTTTAGGGTTACACCTGTTAGTGCAGGTTCTTCACGCACAAGTCCCTAAAGCAACTGAGACTATTCTTGGGGAAAAAAAAACCCCAAAACCCAACCCAAAAAACCCCACCACCACCAAAAAAAAACACAACCCAAAAACCAATGATGATTTGCATTCTTCCTTAGTTTCTTTCTGCTTTCTTTTTGCTATTCTTTCCAAATAGCCTGAATGTTAAACAGGTTTGTTTAGTTGGTTGGTTGTCTTTCAAACATGTCTGTTTCAGAATCAAATGGAAGAGCTATCTTTGATGGCAACAGAAAGTCTGCACAGCAGTCATATTATCTGGTTTGGCCATTTTCCCACCTCAACAATCATCTCCCCAGCCCCAGGAATACGAACATTAATGAGGTAAAAATCTTTTTCTTTTTTCTCCCCTCTCCCCTCTCCCCTCTCCCCCCCCCCCCCCCCGGAAAATTTTTTTTTTTTTTTCACTCTCTTTTTCCCCCCTCTCTACTTTTTTCTTCTGTTTTTTTCTTTTCCCCCCAAAAATTTTTTTTTTTTTTGTTTTTTTTTTCTCCCCCCCCCCCCCCCCCAGGATAAACACAATCCATAACATGGCCAAAAACATCATTATACATTTTGCCACCAAAGTCATTACCTATATTTGTTGAGATATTTTAGTTCAGTTCAAAACACATGAAGTGATAAAGGCAACATCTACCTAATATACAAAGTGCAAAGAAAAGTCTATGGCTACATTTTGAGTCAAGGCCTGCGGTGCTCCATCACCTTATACTCTTCCCCTTGCTTCTTTTTTGTTTCTCTTGTGTTTTGTTTGTTTGTTTGTTTATACTTACAAGAAGAACATTAAAAAAAAAAAAAAGTCACAAAAGACAACTTTTGAGAAATCATCTTAAAAGCTCAGAGATTTTTATGACAAACAAAATTTAATGTTTTGTGAAAGAAAATTGCTGAGAGATTGTTCAAATATTCTAGGCCTTACCTATGCTAACTCTTTTGCTTAAAGGATCTTTAATTACTTCAACATAAGCCTGACCCCTATTTGAAAAATACAACCTGTGGATATAGGAAATTCAAACATCTATCCCTCATCTTCCAGCTCTGAGACTGCTGCTTTTTGCTTGAAACAAAAAGGAAGGGATTGGAAAGAAATTATTTCTGGTACTACATCAAGCTGTCTGTCCAGTTCTCTCTTAGTACATGATGAAAGAGTAGCAACAAGACTCTTGCTCACAAACAAGTTTAGTACCCTTCCTTATACAATCTGTGTTAATACAAAATTATGAATGCTATAGTAAGGGACCAGAAACAGTGTATTCACTGACACTTCGTACAACTTCTTGCAAAAGCAAGTTCTGGGTTTATTCTTTAAACTTTTCATGGAGAAGGGACCTAGTACAGTTTATTTTCCCCCTCCCCTTCTTTTTCTCTCTCTAAATGACTTCCTTTTACTAATTTTAATATTTTTAAAGAAGGGAAAAATGCCCAGTAATAACATTTTCTGTTTTGGAAAAAAGCCTCTTGCATGACACAAAACATGTTGTTACTTGCTTGGGAAAATGTCCTATGAAGCCAAACAAAAGTTAGGTTTATGCCATCAATGCACTGAGAGCAGAATAACAAGAGACAAATATTTGGTTAAACAACATGGAAAGAGCTACATGTTCTAATAGAGGGAGTACATAAGCAACTAGGATCTTATTTTCATACTTGTACCTGACCTGTTTTCAACCCCTCTAGACTTGTTTTCCCTTCAGCAGTTTTGTTAGGTAGCTTTTTGAACTTTTTAGCACAAGGACCATCTGTGAGTATGTTTTGGGCAGCACCAGTTCAACAGGGTTATGATCTAAGTTCAGTTGTCAAAACATGGATGTAGTACAAAATAAAGAGCCACCAATATGTGTGATTCCTTAGATGATTGATAAATTAACATTACAGTCTGTTACTCCATCTGCATTGTTGCATATGATCTTTCATATATGGTAGCATTAATGAATCTACAGAACACAATTTTCTAAACACATCCTGGGAGGGAACTGGTTAGATGCCACCCTGCATAGGCAGAATTCTGAAGCATAGCCTTGACTGTGTTCTTGTGTTTGTTATTGCTTGTAAAAGGTCATGGATTAACTCAGAGGTGTTGAGCTCACTCCATATTTCAAGGTGGAAAACACTGGGATATTTACAAATAGATTCAAGGTCCTGTTGTAACTTAGGTCTGAGTTCCAGTTTCATTACAAAATTACCCTACTGGAATTTCATACCAGTAAGAAGCAAATAGATTTCCAGTCAAATATTGAGAAGTTTGGTTTCATGAAAGTAGAACTACAAGAAAGTTTGAAACAGGAGCTGCAAACAGGACGACTTGGGGCTTCCACCACAATCTAACCTGTACCTAGAGGTAGCAGCTTCAGTCACTTCATAACACCTTTTCGAATCATAAAAATATTTCAGCTATAAAGTAGTATCATAAGCTGTAGTGGGATGCATTATGCAGCACATGCATACTTGCTAACAAGTGATAGCACTCACATCTTGTCAGAGAGCAGGGGAGATCCCAGATGTCTAAAATAATAAAATTAAATTAAATTTGAAAGAAAATAAAAAAAAATGCAGCACCAGAATTCATGAGGCCACAGAGACTTCTGTGATCTTCCACTTCAACCATTAATGACTGTTTCAAGACAACTGAATAAAAGTCTTTACAAAAGAGGAAGTCCTCTTGACAGAAATAAATAATTAAGAGAGGCCACACTGCTTTTATATGTCTTATGTTTTGGGTAATATTTGAATGTCATATTTCAGTATTATTAAAAACTCTGCATATATCTTCAAACTTCAAAAGTTTTGGATGTATAAATGCTCAGACCTTAACTTGCAAGTCCATTTTTTATTTTTCTTTTCTATATATATATGAAAAAAGGTGAAGATTAAAACATCAGAAACATTGCACAATGTTCTATAAATTCATTCAGCAGGGTAAGTCACCTTTTTTAAGAAGCTCTACAATGATTCATGTACAAAGAAGAAAAAGCTTTGTTCTGGCCTTCCTTTCTCTGACTGTTCCTGTGAAATGCAGATGTATAGCTGTGCTTCAGAAATAGACTTTCAGCCTAAACCTCAGTATTGTGAAATGAATCACAAGTCTCTAACACTTTCACATAAACTACTGTAAGTTGCACATTGAAGAGAATGGAATACAGAACTGAAAATTATTTTAGCTATCCTCAAACTCCACTGAAGTAGTAGAGGTGGTTTTGCAGTGATGTTTCCTCCTTTAGCTGATCCAAAACCAAACATAAGTCTCAACTCATTCCATTGCAAAAGGCAAGGTTCTTGATGATTTACCCAGGCAACCCAAGGTGCTGGAGCTACTACTTACAGCTGAGGTCAATTTCCTTCTGAACATCAGCAGCCACTGAAAGTCCACACCACACTGCTGTGTAGACTTTTTTACCTTTACATATGTTTCCCACCTTGATACTGACCCTGGTATGTCTGTCTTATACCATCTACTTAATTTAGTTGTACCATAACTGTTATTAACTACTGTAGTCTTTCACAGTAAGAAAACAAATATTTTTGTTTAAAAAAAAAAAAGAACTTCATCTAACCTGAGTTTCAGGTGGCTACTACACTTGCTAGCAATAAGGGAAATTTAGAGAGTTCAAATTCTCACTCATTTTTATTTTACAATTTTATTCAAATAACAATATCCCATGTATTAATCTGTGCATTCAACAAACATACAGAGGAATGGGTATTCTTAAATGTGTTCTCAGAATCCAAATCTTACACTTCTATTCTCAGAGAAAAAGAAATTTTGAACCTAAAGTTTTTTTAACCTAGCTTATTTCAGACCTGAAATCTAGAACACATTGTTAAAATATCAAATAAACTCATTAACCCTATTTTCAGTGTGAACACCAATATAGCTGCTTTGTAGAGTGATAGCATCCTAAGGTGTACAACACAGCTACCAGGACATAATTTTGCTGGGTAGATGGATAAGAATTAAAGAAAAGTGGAATCAAATAGAGCACAAGCTCAATATCACCTTGAATGTGTGCAGAGGAGGAAAGCTGGCACATACTTCTCTAGAAGCAAACAGGAGACTATATATAGTAAGAATTCACCTGCATCCTTATAGTTTACTGTGTAGAACTAATGCGTGACAGAAAGTGGCTGAACAGGTGAAACAGTTAGGGAAATACTCTTAACTTTGTAACCTCAAGAGCAATCACTCTTTTCCTCCCCATTCTCCCTCTGATTTCAGTTTTAGGGACTGCTTCATTTCTCCACTTCTCCCATTCCTTCTGGCCAACTCAGCTTTTTCATACCAACCACTTACTCTCTTTTGTTAATATATGTTAATATTGCATAGCACTCCAATATTATTTAGACATGCCTAAATAAAACCATGTAACAAAAAAACTTATTTTTTGGCCACCTGCCAATACTATGTAGCTATTAAAGCAAAAGTAGAATGAAAAGATAATATTTAAATAAAGCTTTATTAAAAAAAGTATTTGAAAGACATGGATATTTAGATGTTATGATGAGAATATTAAGCCCTTCAAAACTCAGGAGTCCTTGCTTCTTTATTACAGTCCTGGTATTTTACTGGAGGCATGCTAAATACATTATGAGTAAGTGAATTTGAAAACAGCAAAAGTGGGAAAAATAATTGCTTCAGTCCTAAGAACATAGATTTCCATAAATTCACCTACTTGCTTTAGAGGTCTATCTGACTTTCTAGAGAGTAGTACCATTTACTGAGAAGCATACTACAGTACCAAGTAAACAAATTTTATACTTCCAAAATTATACTGTTCTACAGGTCAGAGAGGACATGTCTGTAAAATAAGTTAGCTAAACAAGCTAACATGATTTTTTCCTTCTCTTTCCTATGCCACCACCATTTTTCCACCATCTGGAACTCATACATTAATCAAATCTGGAAAATAATAATTTAACTCAGTATGGTAAAAATTATGAGTTCTATAGTATAAAGATTATAAACTATAACAGAGATTACTCATCCTGCTTGTTTTATGATAACATTGTAATATCATTAATTTTCTTTAAAAACAAACACCACAACCATCAAAAAAGCAAAACAAAACAAAAAAACCCCACAAAAATCAATTACAACAAAAAACAACAAACAAACCCCAAACAAAAAAAAAACCCCACAACTGTGTCATTGCAAACATGATTGTGGAGTTATTGAGAAGTCAACTGAAAGAAGGTTGAATAAAGAAGAAAAAAAAAAAACTTTTATTAAGGTATATCTTGTAAATTACAGGTCTTCTGTTGAATCAGTTGGATTTCTGTTACCAAGTTCAGAGTAAAACTGGTGTTTGCCTAGGGGAAAATACAAAATTATATGCTTTTGATGTTAATATAAATGTTATGTAACATACAGTCAAAAGAGGAACACAGGTGCAACTAATTCCATACCTGCCTATAGCATACAAGAATAATATATGCATGCACACATTCCTTAAACTTCTTCAAACTCTATTTTGCTTATTTTATCTGTACAAGACATCCTGTTAGAACTGATATACTTTCATAAATAAAACACTCCTACAAATGTGTTTCTAAAAGTATTTGCTAGAAATCAGCAGACTGGCTCAACTACCTATGTTAAAAGATTAAATGAACATTTTTCTTATTCATTGACAATGCAGTAATTGCTCCTTCCAGCCTGTCTCCACATTCCTTCCTCATCCTTTTTTGTTTGTTTATTTGTTTACTATTAACAGTATCTCAGACTCTCTCTTATTTGGACACTAGATACACAAAAGCAATTTATATTGCAGTCTTTGGCTCCTTGACAAACATCATTGCTTCAAGTCTATCTGTCAATAGATCACCAGCAATCTGTCATTTGGGGACCTGAAATATTGCCATCACCACTGATCAAACGCCAAGTAGCTCCTCACTGGGTATTTTTAGAGAGACCATGCTGAGAGAGTCTCAGTCAGAGAGATCCATCAGCAGCGTCGGTCTGAGGACTCCAGTGGGCAGAGAAATGTTGTACAGTAAACCTCAACTCCCCCTTGCCGGCCAGTTCTAGTTGGAGTAAATATATATAGGGATTTCACACACAAACAGGAAAACCAGGTTCTTTGAAGTGATTTTGCCCAGCAGGCTTTCCAATGAAATGACACCAGCATGTTCAGGAGGTCAGACAGAGATGTCAGATCTCAAAGATCCAAGATGTCCCAAAGTCCTAAAAGTAGGTCAGTTTTAAGTGGTATTTAGCTGGCATTAAGTATATATACATATACACTTAATATAACATACTTCCCAAATACTGATGTTGGACTTGATAAAAAAAAATTTAAAATATTTTTTTTGAAATCAAACTAAGTTGATTTGCTTACTCTAACTGTGCAAAGTTTAAGCCATTCTAAGCTAAAATAAAATCATAAAAGATAATAGAAGTTTAGCAGTTTATTTCTACTACTCAAAAATAGGTGTCTGCTCAGTTTAAGTTTTTATACTAACACATGTGAAATAGAATAATTTTGTATTACTTAGTAACAAATATTCACTTCTCTTCAAAAAGACTGGGGGGAGGAAGACAGCAGACAAATATATACACTGTACCTTCTAGATTTAGAGGCAGAGAAGTAAAAATTACAAAGCTGATTAAACTTGTCTACCTTTAATTAAAAGGTATTTACAGAGAGACAACACTCGAGACAACTGATCAAAATTCAAAAAGGCAAAGAAGAGATGTAAAGCTTACATTTTACACCATACCTTTGTATTTCATCCACATTAAGTGATTGCTGCATAAACCTGTGCTACGTAAGGTGACACAGAATATAAGGAAATATTTATTCCTTTTTGAAATTAGTATTATACATCCTTTGAGTGCTCATTATGACAATCAGCATTGAGAATTAAGAGCTCAAGGTCCCACTGGAGATACTCTGAGGCTAACAAACTTCCCTAATTTGACCAGAAAGGCATGTTTTGGATTTTGTTTTTATTGAAAACACATATTAAGAAGACCTACTTATTGAAGAACTGCTTAACAGACTAGTGCATTAGGCTTCTCAGATATACTATAGCTTCTGTTCAATGTTCCAATTTATATGAAAAATATTTTTTGGTATCACATCTCTCCTTCTAATGCCAGATCTTAAAACTTGTGATTCTAAATTTCCCCTTTGATTAGACATGCCTGTTTCTAATTAAGCTCAACCTGTCCATTCTCCTTTGAAAAGATTAAAGTCAGAGTCTCCCAAGACCCCTGAGGCTTTGTGCAATACTTTACTTGCTCCTGGTAAAGACAACAGGAGTCAAAAGTGGAAGGTAAGTGCAATAAGTTGCAGGCTTGTCAGAAACACTTTCAACCAAAAGTACATACTTGTGAACATATGAAATCTTTAAAAGACCGCCATATGTATATACAGGAGAAAAAAAGAAATGGTGTTGCACATCTCATATGCACACAAGTAGAGGATGCTGTACGTCATCAGTAAAACAAAAGCATGTGTAGTAGTTAATCCTTAATGAGGTCTGTGCCAGATTACAAACACTATTTTTCCCAGAGTGAAGCAAACTTTACCTTCTGAAAATCATGAAAACACAACTGAGAGACTTTTAGGAATTAAGTGGGTGATTCCTAAGGAAGACTTCCAACATTGTTACTCAAAATCCTTCTGTTGGACATTAATGCTATGAACATTATTCAATGACAGAAATAAAGAAAACAAAAGCCAACTGCCTTCTGTTTTAATTGTAATAATAAGTTTGAGAATGCATTAGGCCTTCTAAATTATTGACATTTAGAAAGAAGAGATGTAGTATTACACTCCCAAGTTTTCCCCTGTATTGCCAGATGACATACATCGGCACTGCAGTGGAAAACCACATATAAAGTCACATTATTCTTGTAATTCAAGCTTAAAAACCATTTGCAGTAAAACCAGCAAGAATTATACTATTCATCAATTACTGTCAACCTCCTTCATTAAATCATAAACTTTTTAAAATTACCCAAAGCTGTTTGTTTGTTTGGTTGGGTTTTTTTATTCTATTCACTGCATTTCTAAGCACACTAGGTCAGACAAGGTTAGGCACTGAACTGTATGTTCAGGTTACCATCATGTGGTGATCAAGGATACAGGTACAGGTATCAGAAATACTCAGGAAGTGTCAAATACAGCTAATAATTCTGTTAAAATTTGTCAAAATGCTCAAGGACTGACTTATATTTTTATATCTAGGAACTCAGTAGATTATCCATTCTTTGTTCAGCACCACACTGTTTAGAAGCCCAGCTCCCACTTTCTTTGAGACTTCAGCTTCTAGATTGCACAGAATCTAACTTTCAGAGGTATCATGCCATTCAGAAATGAGATGGTGTCAATAAACATGTTCAAAAGCTGTCCTGAAGTTGAGTTATTGTAAGAAATGTGAGAAATAGATGGTGTTAAGAATGCATTCAGGTATCTGCTTTTTTAAAGAACTTGATTTCTCTAAAAATTCTGGTATATAAGACAACAAGATTTGCCCAGGCAGTCTTTCCATGTCTAACCTTAAGCCACTTCCATTGTTGAAAACCTTTAAGCTGTTTTTTCCTTCAATAAGTGTCCTCTGACCTAGCCTTCTGCCTTCTCACTCTGCTTTTCACTGAATATGAACCTCCATATCTAATGCCAAGTCAGTCATTTTTTATTAAGAAAAAAAAAAAAAAAAAGCCTGAAAGGGCTTTTGCCTTCCCATGTGCCAAACAGGTAAAGTAACAGTCAACCTCTTGTCAAGAATGACACTTATTTTTAAATAAATCAATTTTGCTGGTATGACAACAACCTGCTTTCAAAGAAACCTGATTAGTACATAACCAAGTAAAACATTATGAGAAATTGACAGAACTCCAGGACTTGATTCACAGAATCATGTATGTCATCTTCAGAGAAGTTAGACTCTTCATTCAGCAAAATATGAAATAATCTAAAATACTTAAAAGAAACAAACACCTGTAGATCCACTAGCATATCAGAAATACACATATTCCTGAGTTTCAGTATTTTAGTGGAAAGCTAAAAGCAAAACCAGAACACATGTTCTGTTTTCAACATTCAGTGCACAATTTCTTGCATTTCAGATATCCAGCTTTAAAAAATTGTAGAATCCCCTCTTGGGAAGCAGGAATTATAATACATCCTTGAAATTCATTATCTGGCACCTTGAGTTACCCCTGAGACCCTTTCCAGTCACCCTTCCAAACTTGCTGGTTGTGATGGAACATATATCTTTACAGGATGCAGATCACAAGTTTTAGTAATCCTAGTGGTGCTAAAAAGGATAGCAATTTTCTAACACCACATCGAAACTTATTTCTAAGTATTTCCCCAAACATCTTAATAATTTAAAAGCAATTAACCTGATATAAATTAATATGTAAAAGTTAAGTATCATCCAGTGGGTTAAAATAATTAAAAATCCCATCAGAGCCCCTATACCCCTATTTGTGATACCTGCCTAATTTTATTTGGCTCTCTTCAAAAATTCAGCTTTAAAGGGATATTTTGGTGTTACTTAATTGAACAGTAATTGACTGAGTTAGGACAGAAGAACGGCTGAAAAAAAGACTATGTTTATGTTATACTAAGCAAACAAATTTAAGTTTTACTGTCAGTTTCCAAAAGTAATTTTCTTGACCAAAAGGAAAAGGCTGTACCGTGAAATTTTTTAGGAGATGAAGAAATCAATTGCAAATCTGGCAACAACAACAACAAAGTTAGAAGGAACCAGGGGGGGAAAATGCAAAATCTTCCCCTAAAGGACCTTTCATAGAAAGCCCCTTTAGCTATCAAATATTCTTGATTTTGGATGTTACTACTCAAAGCAGACCCTGTATTTGTGGCTTCTCAAAATGAATGAAAAGAAGTGGAAAATAATAGTTTATTATACAGAAGAATTATGAATTTAAAGAAAGTTGCCACCTTTTTTGTGGGTATGAGAAACACAAAGGTTTAAAGTTTTATAAGAAGCCTGGGGGTTGTAGTTTGGGTTTGGGTTGGTGTTTTTGTTTGTTTGGTTTGTTTTTTGGGGGGGGGGTGTTGTTTT
>JANHGN010004420.1:0-11377 GCA_024605025.1 Megaceryle maxima
GACATCCTCCCTCTGAACAGTGATGGGTTTGGTACATCCTCTGCTGAGGTCCCCCTGCCCCCCAGTCTAATGGTTCTGGGTCTCCCTCCTACTATTCTACATACCATGGGCTCCCATTTGCAGAGACTGCAAGTGTGTACCTAGAGAGTTCAGGTAATTTCCCTCAGTGTGGGGTTCCCCTCCCCCCTTTCCCTGAGTTTCACCAGAATACATAGTGCTTTGCTCCTAACTGCTTTCTATTCGGATAATCTGAAAGGATCAAAGCCATCGAATTTAAAGGCACTGTGGTGAACCAGTCAGAGAAAGAGAAGTGGTACTGCCTCGTGATGAGACTGCAAGTTGCCAATGTTGGAGAACTTTGACAAGGGGTAATTGTGGATATTACAGCTGAGAATTAACCTGTGATACAATTACAATGAACACAATTTACATTAATTCTTCAGATTAATCTAACCTGAGCAGATACTAGGGTAGTTACACTTGTGGCTGTTGGCAAGGCAGGAGCTTGTAACTAAAAAGAACAGAGGGAAAATGAATCAAATGTCACAGGAAGAAAAGAGGTAGAGATAAGACACCAAGTTCTGCTCCATGTTTAAAATCCATGGTCCCTTTTTACATATATATATTTTTTTCCCCCTAATTTAAACTGAAAAAAACCATAAATATCTTGATGCATTTAGGAAAATTACTGCAATTTTTCCATAATATCATGTATAATTATTTGTCTTCTTTTATTAATGCCAGCAGGCTTAGATGAAGACTCTGGAGAGGAAGGAGGAAAAAGAACTTGCTCTGAGTCACACCAGAAGAAAATCCATTTACTTTAAGTGATGTTTCTATGGGGTTTTACCACTATAACCACAAGACAAATTTGTATCACATAGCAAGGCATAAGGGGAAGGAGAAGAAGAGGGGAAGAGAGAGTGCTTCCCTGTTCACTCTTTGCAACAATATCTGACATTGCTCTGTCTCATGTTAAAGAGTAATCTCAGTCTTCTCATCTCCACTAGAAAATGTGAACATTTCAAAAATACTTTATTTCTGATAGTTACATAAGCAGTGTTTTTCTGTAAGTACATAGTTATTACAGTGCTGACCACAACACTGCTGGCTGCATCACCATAGTAAATTAATTCCTTACTGTCCCTTCCAGAGCTTCTGACAATGTCTTGTCAACATCTAGGAGTGACAGGAGAGACACTACCCATTAATCATCTGCATTGTTATTTACGTGCTACCTACAAGGACTCAGTAAATACAGATTAGGAAGAGTGTGGAGACTGAAGTCAGCTGGAGAAGTTTACTTGCCACCCCTAGTAGTTCTACCAAAGTGCCTTTACCTATACAGAGTGATGGGACAGATGGGACACTGTTGTGAAAAACTAGTGTAGTTTAAAATTCAAGAGAAAAACAAAGGAATGTGATCATGAAGTTATGCTGTAATTATCCACTGCTACACAGTCATGGACAATTTTTTTGAGATATTTTCTATTTAGACTGGGTGTGATATTTGGGTTTAAGTTTTTAATGGCGTACAAGAATGGTGGTGTGAGACTTTAGTGCCTCCTCTATTAAATGAGATACTGAGCCTTACTCAGTTTAGCAGGTAGGTAGTGCATTTTCATATACCAAAATATTCCTCATTTTCTCTCTTCTAGCAAAGAAACAGGGAGAGACTCTGGTCATATTCTAGTTAAAGGTTTCATTGGAATCTCATTGGTAAAAGGTTAACAAGTGGTGACTGCTAGAAGTAGTTACTGGATATTACTTTTTGTTTACTGAGCTTTTGTGGCAAGGGTTTGGTGGCGGGGGTGCTACAGGGGTGGTTTCTCTGAGAAGATGCCAGAAGATTCTCCTGTATCTAATAAAGTCGATGCCAGTGGGCTCCAAGATGGACCCACCACTGACCACAGTCATGCCCATCGACAGCGGTAGTGCCTCTGAGATAACACATTTAGAAGTGGGAAAAAGCCCTGCTGCACAACTGCAGCTGAAGAAAGGACTGAGAATACATGAGAGAAACAACTCTGCAGACACCAAGGTCAGTAAAGGACGAGAGAAAAGAGGTGCTCCAGGTGCTGGAGCTGATACTTCTCCTACAGCCCATGAAAGAAAATGTTGAGTCAGATTTTGTCCTGCAGCCCATGGAAGACTGGAGCAGTTGGATACCTACAGGAGGCAGTGACACCATGTGAAGACTACACCAGCGCAGGCTCCTGACAGCACCCGTGGTGCAGTAATGCTGCTTGCAGGACTTGTGATCCCCCAGAGGACCCATGCTGGAGCAGTCTGCTCCTGAAGGACTGCACCCCCTGAAAGGCACCCACATTAAAGCAGTTCATGAAGAACTGTAGCCTGTGGGAAGGACTCACATTGAAGAATTTTGTGGAGAACTGTGTACCGTGGGAGGGACCCTGTGCTGGAGCAGGGATAAAGTGTGAAGAGTCTTCCCCATGAGAAGGAAGGAGTGGCAGACACAACATATGATGAACTGACCACAACCTCTCTTGCCCATTCCCCTGTTGCATTGTAGAGGGAGTAGGTAGAGAAATAGGGAGTTCAGTTAAGCTTGGGAAGATTGGAGGGGTGGGAGGAAGGTGTTTTTTAAGATTTGCTTTTTATTTCTTATTATCTCAATCCGATTTGATTGGTAATAAATTAAGCTAATTTCCCGAGGTTGAGTCTGTTTCGCCTGTGACAGCTGGTGAGTCATTTCTCCCTGTCCTTATCTTGACCCATTTCTTATATTTTCTTTCCCTTATCCAGCTGAGGAGGGGAGTGATAGAATAGTTTTGGTGGGCACCTGGCCTCCAGCCAAGTCCAATCCACCACAACTTACTAGCAGAAGACATAGTAATTGATTTGTACTTAGGCTTCATACCCTCATTCAACATTTAGCAAAACTTTCCTAAACCTATAGCCAAAACGCCTATACACTATGTACCCATACTAAGGACTCACACCACAAGTCCCATTTCTCACACAAAATGTGAAGAAAATTTTGCAATCCATTAAGAGCAAAAAGAGAACAGATCCTCATGTTGCAATTATTACATAGGTCTTGCTGAGGCATAGCATGAGGCATGCCCTGGCAAACGAGAATGTTGTGTTAACTAGGTAAGAAGTCTCAAGAGTCACTCTACCTCAAACCTGACTTCTGGAAAATCTGAAAAAAACCCAGCAAGTCTTTTTTACCATTAATAGTATTGTTGCATTAATAAAAGTACAAATACACTACTCCCTGAATTCAGGGATAATCAAGACTGTATTCAAACCAGCGTTTGGAGTAGGCATAGAAGAGAGCATGAGTTCAATAGCAGCAAATTGCCCGGAGCAATAGGTTTCTGAACATCATTTAGGTGACACTAGGGGAAACATCAAGTTCCCATCTTTTCCTCCAGCCAATTATAGTAAGCAGGCTGGCCTATCTTCTCCTCTAGGGCTGATTTTTTAATTATAATTATTATTTTATTTCTCTATCAAGCTGAAAGCTGTATGGAGATGGAGGAAGTAATTTAAATAACACACCTGCCGATGTTCTACAGCTGAAATAACCATGGCTGTAGGAGAAAAAATGACTGGGGTCCTTCACAATCATTGGTCAGAAGGTGGAATCTAGTATCAAGCAGAAGGAAAAGTATGCTACATCTATTTACATAATGTATCATTTTATAATATATAATGTACTCTTACTGCGACATTATATCAATTATTTACAAAAAAAGCTTTAATAAATTTTACTGTGTTCCTCCCACTTATCAACCACTTTAGAATAATTTAAAGCTCATTTCCTGATGCACTGAAATTATTCTACACTGTGCATGCTGGCAAACACAAAAACCTTTTTACTCCCCATTTGCAAAATGACATCTGCTCTATTTCCATCTTTGTTTTCAGATGCAAGATTACTTTAGTATCTTATTTCTTCATCTGCCAAATAGCATTGTCAAAAACAGGGAGTAATGCTTACTCCTCAAGCCCACCATAGATGCAAAATTACAAAAGCTACACGTAACTTCTTCCAAACTTGAATATCAGAACAGAAATAATGGAAATTTTCTGTCTTTCCTTTAAAAGAAATGTCTCCTCTGCTAAAATGTCTGCAAATATTTGTAACACCAGGAAGGGGGAAAGCCTGACATTTATTATTACAGAGTGCCTGCTGCATAGTTACAGTGGAAGGTAGTTTTGCATTATTAGCTGAATTTTCAACCAGCTCCCTCTTTCTATTAGTGTAAGCTCAGTCCTGTTCTGGTCTCAGGCACACAAATTAAGAGAGACAACAAAAGCCATCAGCCCTGGTGCAGCCTCTAGCATTTGAAGTTGTAGTCTGAGAAATTAACAGCCAAAAATAATGGAGAAAGGGGTGTTTTATTTACTTCCTTTGCAATCATTCTACACATCAGAACCAAACACAAGCAAGAGACCTTGGAGAACACTGTAAAAGAAGTATGTGAATACAGACCCACCACCATTTATTTTATCACCTCCCATATCTTTCTACCACAGCTTCACAAATTTTACCTTCCAATACTCTGATCTGGAAAAGGCTTACTCACCTGCCTATCTTGGAGTCCAAAGGAATACACTGTACACTCAAGATTAGATATGTATAGCTAGGATCAGAAGCCAGGGTTTGTTGGTGGTTTGGTTGTTTGTTTTTTAAAATATAACAATGTCAATAAAACACATTAATAAAATGAAGCACAGTGTCTTTTTCTAGACAATCAACTATACCTGGAAAGCCTAAGATTTTTATTTTTTTAACTGATCTATTTTTAATAATTTCCTAGTTATTTATTTGGTCAGGATTTGCTTAGATTTTTCTCTTTATTGTTGTTGTTGCAAAACTGAAGAGGCAAAAAGCAAGCTGGCTTTGGCAAAGAACAAGCCCAGGCAGCACTGACAGGTTGAAAGGGAAGGTGGCGCAGGTCCCAGGTCAAACTGTTGAGGAGACTGATTGGAGACTGAAGCTACGTTTCAGATATGTCAAAGAGGTAAAAACCAGACTGATCATGTCGGGAGGATGGTGGGAAAGCTTGCAGAGTGTGTTGTGTGGGAAGGTGAGGATAGGTGGGGGAGCCAGAGGCAGACATTTTTTGACAAGTAGAGAACAGAGCTCAGACCTGTATGCAAGCAAAGAAACTGGCACTAAAGGGGCTTTCTCAGGGGTATCAGAGCCTGCGTAAAAAAGAATGGGTGGAGTTGACAGTAGAAGATTAAGACAAGCAGTCAGGAGGAAAAAGATGACAGACTGCCTAGGTACATAAACCAAAAACACTGCAGAAAGAACAAAGTGCTCAGCGGCGGTAAGTTGGCCAAAGTGTCTCATAAGTGGGAAGCAATGAAAGAGGAAGGTGGTGAGAAAACAGCCTGCAATGTGGAATCAATGAGTGACAGTGACAGACAGATGGCAGAAGGAGCCAAGTCAAGAAAATTTATGTTTCTTTAAAAAGATTGGTTTGATCCATGACTATAAAAATCCATATTGCTGATAATTGCACAGTTACCATATGGCATCACTGCTCAACAAAGTATTCGTATAGCTTGTGAGAGCATTTCCACACTTAAAAATACTTGGATTTCCTTAATGTCTGTTCTGGATGTCCTGGTACTTATAAAATTCTAATTTGAAACAATTATACCACTTCTCTAAGACCTATTTCTACCACTAACGCTTCTGTTGGTGATGCTTTTCATCAGATGATCTCTGGGCTCATTTACAAACCAGGTCAGCATCATTATCCCCATTTTACAGATGAAAAACGAAGGTGCTGTAGATCAGCCTGCATTATTAATGTGAACTCCCAACCCTAACTTCATTTTACTATCATTTTCCTTGAAATATTCATTTGTACTTCTGCATTAAGGGTATTTTTGTCATGTGTTTCTAACGGATGTCAAAAGTACCTGACGCGTAGTGGGGGCCATTTTTAGCATTCTCAGGTCTCTAAATAATAATAATAATAATAATAATGAAATAAATAAATTTAAAAAGTATACACTGTCAAGACTCCCACACTACTCAAAACAAATCTATTCCCCCATGAGCTTACCTCTCACTCTGACTGTGTTCCACCTTAACTCCTTCATCTCTGGGAAAGCTCTTTTGTTTCCCTCCAGCTCAACCTCTTCCTGCAGCCCCATCTTTCCTCCTGCTCCATCCCACTGTGGCAGTGCACAGTTTGAAAACACAATAATACCATACTCCAAACTCCATTCAATTTCTATGACAGCCACCAGTCATGTCCTTCACTTGAAACTTTCATTCTTCAGCACCTATAAAGAACATACTGATTATGGCTTTTTGGGGAAGTCTGAACTCCTTTTGGAAGAGAAGCTGGGATACCTCACCTGCTTCTTTTAGATGTATTCACATGAACCTTTCAATATTCTGAGAAGTTATCACTAAACAAAGGCAGATGATCAGGAGCTGCCTTAAACTCAAGGATATAGCACAATGCCAAACTCCCTTCTCCTTTGCCCCTCCCCCCCCCTTTTTTTTTTTTCTAATGACAACCCTCAAAATGAGTCTTCTGTCTTCTGAAATGCGAAGTTGAGCTCCATGACCTAAACTAGCAGCAATAGCAGAACTTTCTCTCATGAAGATGTTGGGGCCTGGCTCCCTCTCTCTCTCTCTCTCTCTCAAAGAGCACCTACACTCTTTGACTTTGTGACTCGGTGCCTTACTTTGCTGCTGCTAGAGAGCATGTAAGACCCCAGCCCTCAAATGAGCACCAGTGAGCTCCCCTCCAAAGCCCTGCAGATACAGACCAAATACCAACAGGGAGGACTTCAGGATAGCTGGCATAGTTTTGTAACAAACCACACTCTGATGGTAACAGCAAAAACTTTCCTAAAACACATATTTCTTCCCAATTTTCCTTCTTGCCCACAATCCAATACATTTGTAAGAATTTCAATTGCTGCTGTTGCTAGGAAAACCATGAGGCTTGGATCCATGCAAATCTATAACCTTACCTACCAGTCCTCCCAAAAAAGGGTGCTCGCTGCCTATCCTTGTGCACACAGGTGGTGCTTTGCTCACTGAGGTGTACCATATTCTTCTGAGACAAGACCAGACCACCTTTGGATACTAATACTCTGCTCATACGCAAATGTACATGAAAAAAAAAATATAAGTGATAATGCCACTGCTCTCAGTGATTTGCATTGCAGGCCAGGATGCTCTGTTACTGGAGAGCCACCCCACATGGAAGCAGTGAAAGATTGAGATTAAAAACAAACAAAAATATAATCATCAGAACATTTAAAAATCTTATCCAACAACTACAGCATAAACTGATGAGCCATGAAAAAACTGTGATATTTTTCCACAGCTCTCTTGCTTAGCTGAACCTTAGTGGTGTTTCAGAGTTCAGTTTCAGAATTCTGTAACAGTAAAGTCAGCTTCTTTCAAGTTTCAAGTCCCTCCTTCAAGGCCTAGACATATTAGAGCCACTGATAGAGAATTAAGCTGATAAAATGCACACCCCCCATCCCTTTTTTTTTTTTTTTTTGCCACTGGCATCATTTTCAGAAACATTAATCTGGCTGAGATTTTCAGTGATACAGAAAACTAGACTTCAACCTGAAGTTCAGCCTGAGGTTCCTGTACCCCTACAGTAAATGATTAATCTAATGAAAATAAGAAAATCATATAGAATCAAGAAACTGGTGATTCTTTAGGGTGTGTGGGTAATATGACTATAGAGATGAAAAGCAGAGGTCATTTAATTATATTTTCTCCTCCCTCATCTCCACCATTTTCTGTGTCTTGTCTTAAGTGCACTCTAAGGTCTTGACAACTAAATGAACAGATGCTAACCTGTCAGTAAGAGTGTTTTTAGGAATGTTAATTCCAGGAGAAGAGTTTTCTGAAAACATATGGTAAGCTAAATATACTGAAGGCTTTTCTCAGCTGGCTTCATCTGTACAGGAATATACCCCTCAGGTAGGATGCTCAGAATACCCAGCATTAAGTTGACAGGGTAGAAATCCCCAGATGCAAGGTACCACATACCCCAGAAAAAAACCAAACCTCCTTCCTGGTTAGTCGCAAAAATCTGATCATGATTCAAGTCCTCACTGATTTTATAGTGATACAGTCTTGTGCTCACTGCAGATTGTTATAATATCAGCCATGTTGAGTTAAATCCTTCAAAACCTAACACAAAAAGACATACTGCAGACCAACCCACTAACAGCCACAGCATTTAGATGATCAGGAATCAGGCTGACTGTCGCAAGCCACCTGTTACATTAAAATACACAGTGAATTTCAAAGGCTTTGATCGCACTTCCTTTGAGCAAAAAAGACTAGGCTATCAAAATAACAATAAATGCTCCACCTCAGCGTACGGCTTTCTCCTGACAATGGTGCTGGAGAACACTAGAACCTTTCTCTAAGGAGCATCCTCTGCAGATCATGTGATCATGAGGGAAGGAAAACTCTGATCCTTAACAGCTGAATAAATATTTCATTATTTTCATAGCAGCAAGCTAAGCATAAAAGCAAAGTATGTTAGCCATGCATAAGTAGGTAGGATAAAATACTTAGTATTATGCTTAGTTCCAATCTTAAAAGGCTTTTTAGCAGATGACTAAGCACACTAAGTGGCATAGTCAATAGGATACAATTAAGTAAGTACAGCAGCACCAGCAACATTAGGCCCTTAGCTATGTGCAAAGCACAATTTCAGAAGTGACAGGGGAAAGTTTCACATAACAAGCAAAACCTGAAGTCTTTTTGCTGCATCAGCAGAGGGCAGGGCTGGCACCCAAACATGTATTTCCTATTTTCGTTTCATTTCATCCCTTAGAGAGAAACCAGATCTGACACTGCAACCCCAAGCAACAAGCAAAGAGCAAACCATACAACACTGCTTAGGACATGGAGGCACAACGACTGAATTGTGTTTCCAGCAGTCTGTTTGTACATAACCGCAACACCATGGTCATCTGAATACTGCTGATCACAGAAAAAGCTTCAGGGACAAACCAAAGCAAACTCATCGTAGAGAGCGTCAGGTACAGAGAGCTCAAATTCCACTCTTGTCTTCTGCCTTTTGCCACAGCTTCGACAACTCCATCAGAGTAGCCACTATACATTTCCTTTTCTTAAAGAGATGGTAAAAGGCTAATTAAAACACTGGAACATATACAAACCTGTTGAGAGTTGGGTACCAAGAGCAAAGCAGAACATAACAAGATTGTCACATTCCTCCATGACCTGACCTTTTGAGCAGTCTGTGGCTCTACCTACCAGTACAACTGGTAGGGTGATTTGCTGACTAGATGCTGCTGCTGCAGAAAAGGGCTTCAAGAAAAGAGGTAGCACCTAGGGATATATTTTCACCTAGCAGAGCCCCATCTCAAAGAAAGTCTTTTAACCGGCCAAGTCTCCAGCAGAAGCCTGCAGCTGCAGCTCCTGCCTCAACAGATACCACCACATGCATCAGACAATAAGCCCTTTGAAAGGCCCGTCCTTGCCTTCAGATCTTGTGCATCTTCCCTGGTTGAAATACCAATGCCTAAGGTTGCTATAAGCAACCCAAGCAGAAATTGTGACTGTGAAGTAGAAGTGATTTTGTGAAATCATTGCAAACCTGTCCTGTGTGGGAAGTCAGACTAAATTTTAAGATAAAAAACCCCTTTTATTTAGGATTTTTGCAAAACAGTCTCATTTTTAAATTCCTGCAGCCTTGATGCTTTCAGTGGTGACACTGCATGTATTTCATACATCAAAACCAGTATTCTATTTGCCTTCCTTTTCCAAGTATGGCACTAAATTTCATTTTGTCAGAGAAAAAGAGGTATGTTATGAGACAAGGAGACAGGGAGGGGAACCACATAGCTTGGGGACAGTCACAAAGCAGGAACTCAGTTTCCATTCTGACAAGCTCAGCATTTCTTGTCAGGACTATGTTATCTCTGCACCTAGCCAAGTGTGTCAAAAAAACAACAGAGAGGAGGGGCACACTATCACATACAAATTTTGTTCTTTTGCTGTTAAATTTAAACACTTGATGGGGAGAGAATGAAGAACTAATTAGAAGTTATAAGAATTTAAAAAAAAATTCTTCAAATTTTCATGTCAATATATTATTCAACTTCCTTAGAAAATCAAAAAGTTAGGAATTGGGTAAGATATATATTTTTGTTTGTTTTAATTGTTATTAAGTTTTAGGTGAAAGAAGTTTAATTATTATTACTTACAAAACTAATGATCCCAAAACTCATGGAGCTTCCATAGGTCACATTAGGTAGAAAAAAAGGATTGAACAAGGATATAACCTAAATTCACTTATCCAAGATCAATAGCTTCTCTCCTGCAAAATACTACTTTGGTAGTTAAAGACATCATCTTTTTCTTTGCTCCAATTTTGCAGCTCCCCAGAGACCCATATACTCCTTGCAATTCATTGGGATTTCCTATTTCGAAGAAGTTTAAGTGTAGAAGTGTTCAGTTTACAGACATTTTGCCAGAAAATTAAAAATTATTCTGACATTTTCACAAACTGCGTTTGATCATTTCATGTTCAACTCTAAAGATAACCAGCCAAAACACAGTCACTTTCTTTGTGATCAATTCAAAAACAATTGAAGCACAACTAAAATGATCAATGTAAAGAATATACTTTAACACAATTACTGAAGAATGTAATTATGGAAAACTAAACCTTTTAGAGGAAGTTCAGTCTAAATTAGGCAACTCCATAGCTGTAAGCATATCTCCATATTAATCTTATTTACAGCCTGGTAGACCTCACGAACAGGAATCAAATGGCAGCAGCTTTAAGAGCAGTAGTATGCAGCTGAACAGAACGAGAAGCTTCACCCGAGCACAGCTTTGGGTAAGATTATGTGGACATGGGAGGGAAAGCACCTGTACTTTCATGTGAGGTTCGGTTCTCTGGGTGCAGGACTTTCCATTTCCCTTTTTTGAATTTCATGGCATTCATCCCTGCCCAGTCCTCCAGCCTTTCACATCCCTCTGAATGACAACACAACCCTCTTTCATATCAGCTACTCCTTTCCAGATACAAAGATAACACAAGTCCCTAAATCCTCTGTCCCATCATCCAGACTATTAACGAAGAGGATAAATAGTGTTGGACTTTGTATCAACACTTGGGGCGCTTGACTAGTAAACTAGTGAATAGCTTCTAGCTACACTTTGTGCCACTGATCAGAACCATCTGAGCCCAGCAGTTCAGGTGGTTTTCAGTCCACCTCACTGTCCAGCTATATGGCCTGTCCCTCATCAATTTTCCTGTGAGGATACTGTCAAAGACTGACATATGTCTTGCTACAGACAAACAACATCAACAGCTCTTCTCTCCTCCACCAGGCCACTCGTTTCTTCACAGAAGGC
>JANHGN010004420.1:21455-82898 GCA_024605025.1 Megaceryle maxima
AACAACAACAACAAAAAAAAAACAAACCTGTGACTTGATTTTTGCCCACTTGATTTTATTTTTTAAATTCCCCCCCCAACATCACCTGTATTAAGTATTAGTCTTCTATGAGGCAAGTCAGGTTTTAAACTGCTTGGAGTTTATCAAAGAACATAACACATTGTCTTCAAAAGATGATGTATAAAAGTTTGTCACTACTTAGATTAAAAATAAAAAAAAAAAAAAAAGGAAAGAAATCAGAAACATCAAATTGTTCTCATTTCTGAGAGCCCAAAAACCCTACTGCAATAGTTACACCACACTATAGAAGAGATGATAGCAAGTGTCTTGTTTTTAATTGTTACTGGACGTGGCTAGTAGAAGCCATAAAATAACACCATTCCCTTTTAGTGGCCTTTTGTTTCCCACAATGGGAAAAATATTGATTCCCTCTCTTCCCTCATCTTTTTTCATACAGTTCAAGACAGCATTAATATCAGTTACTCATCAGAATCCCTGGTGATGCTGTCAAGTAATATCTGCTTGGTCTACCATTAAAATGGTAGAACCTTGGAACAGGTTGCCCAGGGAGGTGGTGGAGGCCCCATCCCTGGAGACATTCAAGGTGGGGCTTGAGAGAGCTCTGAGCAACCTGCTCTAGTTGAGGATGTCCCTGCTCTCAGCAGTGGGGTTGGACTAGATGACCTCTACAGGTCCCTTCCAACCCAGACATTTCTATGATCCTAGGAATCCTTTGCTTTCCAGAGTACTCTCCAGTAGCAGATCAAAGTCCTATCAAAGGTCAGGCAGTGAATCTTGAGTGGAGGCTTCTTTTCAAACTCTGATACCCCCCCAATATCTTCCATTTTGCTGTAAACTTCTGGTAATCACCAGACCAAATCTCATCCTGAAACCAGATCTCTTTTGGGGGCATACTTATCCATCTAGTCCCACTGAGAATGTGCACGCCCACAGTGATCTGCTGGTGAAAAATGAGCTGCAGAATTAGGCTCTCAGAGGGTAGAATGCTGGGTGTGTTCTGGAATTGCCGCCTTCTTTCAGCACTTTAAATGAAGTTTAATCTTTTGCAGGAATGCAGCTAAAGTGTTTTCAGATTATTGGATGACAGATGCTATTTATTAAATATACTACATGGTGCATCTCAGTCATAGAGCCTACAGCTAGTTAGGAGGGGATGACACAAAGGCCAGGGATATACGTGTGTGGTAAAACCTGTGGTGCAGCATGTTGTGTTAGATGGAAAGATAGAAAGCTTCAAGCCCTTTATCAGCTCTTCTTAATACTTAACTGCTTTATTGCTTTGTGATCTTTAAATGTTAAACTTCAAGGCTCCAAACCAAGTTGCTCTAGGATGGGGTGAAACTTAGGGTGAAGTAATGATGGACATTTGCTTTGCATTAGTCATCTTTTCTATCTTGGGTTCCGATCTAGATTACAAAGGCTTCTCTGGTAAGAACAGACAATGTATAATCCATAGGCAGCAGTGTTTATACCCTGTTGAGGCTTGATGTAAGTTAGAAGGGCTCTGCTGATGTCAGGAGAGTTACATCTGCTTGCAGCAGGTCTTAATATAGTCTTCAGACTGCAGGAAGCCGTATGATGCACAGAACACTCTGTGGTAGTGATAAATAATGGAATTCACTCTTACAAAGTGCCTCCCATCTGAGGATCCTAAAGCACTTGGCAAGGCTGATTTTTGGGGTTTTTGGGGGGGTTTTTTTTGGTTGTTTTTTTTTTTTATGGGTGGGGAAAGAATCTAAATGGCTACCCAGATATGTAACCTTTATTCACTCAAGAACAGGAAAGATTATGTATTGGGGGTGTGTGGTGGGTGTGATTGGAGTGGTGTGGCATATTTTCTTTTAAAAAGTAATGATATATGTAGACATTAATGATATAATTTTATATCATCAAGGGCTGGAAATTTTCTGTCCTGCCCAAATGTATTTTGGAAAGATGATCTGTGGTATACATCAGTTTGCAAACAGCATGAATATGTTAGCCTTTGCTGCTTTATCCTCTGCCAAAAATTTAGAGGCGATAGCATCTGTTTCTACTACCCACGCTATCCAAATCATTAAAAACTCACAAGAGCTGGAAAAGAAGTTCTGAAGGCTTTCACATGACTCTCTTTGCTAGGAAAATCACTCTCTTGTAACCATGTGTTCAGACAGTCTTCATTGCTTGTGGTCCTGATTTTCAGGCGATAATGAGTGATGCCTGCAAAGGTAGGATTCAAAATTCAGAAACGACACATCTAAAATACAAATAAGTGCTGCATGCATGATTTAGTAACTGCTGCTTCAGCAAATTCTGAAATCATAACTGCACTTTTCTTTCTTTGATGCAATGAGATATGGAAAGCACTTCAGAAACACGGATTGCTGAGGATGGGTAACAGAATTCACACTTAGGTCTTGGTCATATGGATCTTGGATGCTTAAATGAGTGATGAGTTCTCTTCAGTGCTGAAATCCTATTACAAGCTGGCTTTAGAACATATGAAGGTTTGGAACTGGTTCACTTTTTTTTTTTTTTCTTTTCCCCAGATAGTTTGCTAGCAGCTATTAAGAGCCTTCTAAAATAACCAATGTACATTTCCTTTTCCTATCTCTTTTGCACGCACCCTTTATTTCTCCCATGTACCACTGGTGGATTATAGGTAGAACTCCATGTACTGAATTGACCAAAATATATAGGAAATAGTAGTCTCCCACTTGTCTTCTCTTGTTATTTTTTTAAACCATATTGCTCCTGCACGGTGCAGAACAACTCGTAAATGTAAAGAAACCAAATCCATAGTGACAGCCAGTTGTTTCACATTCTTCCATCTCTGCCACAAATTCTGGATTCTGATGTTGCAGAGTCTGGTGCCTTATTGCTACTATCAATAACAGTGCAGATAATGATTTCTGAGCGAGGAGAGCAGACTTGGGTTTTGGGATATAAAGCATAGAATTTGAAGATATTAAACAGCAAAGAAAAATATCATTGGTGCTTGTGCAATTGGAGGTACAATAACCTTCTTAATGCTGTCTCGGTAGTTCAGTAGAATGGGAAATAGGAGATTAGTGAATAAAGCCAGAAGGGGGGACCAAGTGTAAGGATACTTAAGAATTTGAAAAGCACAGAGCCAAATCAGAAATAATGACCTTAAACAAAAGCTTGAAATAGGCAGCCAAGCTTAAGGAGGTCAGAGGACTATAAAACTTAAAAACTTGAAATTGTAATAATCTACATATTTTTAAATGTTAAAGATTTTGGTTTTATTCTCTGCCCACAGGAATATTTGAATCCCTTTATAATCCTTAATGCTATTTCATTCTGTTCTCTTTTTTAAAAACTGGCAAAATTTGCAGTTACTTATAAACTTTTACATGGCTTTCTTCTGTGTCTGAAACTTGGTAATAAAAAGAGGTTATATGGGCATATTAACTTTGTCATGTTAAGTTCTTTTTTTAAGTAGACTCTGCCTTTTGATTGAACCATCAAGTAACTTTTTGAAACCATTAACAAGAGGTTCCTTCCAATCTGGACAGAAGAAGCATTAACAACAAAAAACCACCCCTCTGTTTTTGCAGAGCAGTGTGGTCTAAGATGTACAAATATGCTGACTCCTACCATTAAAGACTTTAATATTACAAACAAATATGTTTTGTTGGGTCTGAAATAACTTCTGGTGTGTGAGGATTTAAAGCTCCCAGTATCTGTCTTGGGTCTGAGCTCATTTCTGTTCTGTGTGAGAAATTCATTGTTTTTGGTTTGGTTTCTTGTTGTTGTTGTGTGGTTTTTGGTTTGTTTTTTTTCCCAATTTCTGAGTAAGAGGAAAACACTGCAAGTCTGCTCCTGATTCTTAGTGGGAAAGCAGAAACAGGCTGTTGTGCAATGTGCATACGTGGCCTCAGGGCTTCCAAACTTTCTAGACAATTAAAAAGTTTTAAGTTGAGCAAGTTGTGTCCCTATCAGGGACAATGCAGGGTATCCCTGAATATTCAAAGAGTAATTTCTCTCTAGAGGAGTCATGCTTTTAATATATTAGTTAGGCATGTTTTCTGTAACGTAAGGAAAAATGCTGGTTACTGGTGTGATTATAAGTCACACAATCAAAAATGTAATTTTCTTGCTGAGGCTGTGTTGTTAGGCAGAGCCATGGGAAGGATGTGGTGCTGACCTAACAGTGGTCCTCCACTGGTGGAACCTCTCCTCATTTCTCTGTAGAACTGTCTTCTAAGCTATTTCCTCCACTATCTAGTAAAGTTGCCCGACTTTCATCTACTCTTAAGTTAGGAGCCTTTTGGGGCTTTTAACACTGAGGCATGGCAAGAAGCTGGCTTGAATTTTGGCATCTTTGTTGTATTGAGGGAGATTTTTGCAGTGAAAAATGGTCATATTATTTTATCTGCCCATATGTTGCCTTAAGTCTGGCAATGATGGTTCCTACTCTTCCTCTCTGTGTCAAGAAAACCTTTAAACTATGTCCTGCTGTGGTACCTGCTCCTATGTTTAACAACATTATGATGATATAAGTTTAACAGCTTGGCAATTCTGTTAATTGTGTCGCAAATGTAGCCAGCGCTGCCGATGCTGTATTTGCCACAAGTAGGCTCCAGGGTTAATTCTCCTTTGGTTTAAAAATAAACAAATAAAAAAGGAAAAAAATAAGAATGAAAAGTTATGTGATAATGTATTCAAAATGAATAAGCTTACCTATTTAAAGGGAACAAAATGTCTGAAGATGCTACGCTGATCAAATTAGGAACAACAGACTGTTGACGTGTGGTTTCCTCCTCTATACCACTGAATGGATGGGTGTTAGTTCACAGGTATCACAGTTGTATGCAGCATAAAGACAATCTTGCATAGTTTATTCTGAATTTCTACCTGTGGAGACTATGTATAGGTACCCAACACTCCCTTAGGTCTGTGGCAAAGCATTTTTAATCCTAAAGGGAAAATTCAGCCCACTTTTTGTGTGGGTCTATATCTTGAAGATAGTTATGACTGGCAAAGAATATAGCACTGGATAGAAATATGAAAGCAATCAGAGCAACAAACGTTTCTTGTTGAATGGCTTAGGTAAGATGTACAATATCTTACAATATATAACTGATGGAGGGAAGGATGGAGATGGACCTCTGCCTGCACCTTGCAGTAAGTGTCTTTGCAGGGAATCCGTTGCAGACGAGTCTAAGTCCCTGCAAAGTGTTCTGAAACATCAGTGTTACAGAAATGCCAAAAAAGCATTAAGTAGGTGCTTTTAAATTGAGATGAAGCTATTCAACCCATTCTTCTTCGACTTGTAAATAACTTGTAGATGCTTGGAGAGGCAAAATAATAATTGAAAAGGAAGTTTTTCTTGCTTTTGTGAGTTGCCATTACGAGCAGATGCTGCTATCTGCCAAAACAATGAGAGAAATAACAAGGACGCAGTTTTTCATATTGAGAAATTCACATCAGTGGTGTGTATGCAGAAGAATGGGTTAAGGCAGAGGAAAATATGTGCACGTTCTTTCATAAAATACCAGGCATGCCCATGACTTATCAGTGTGAAACACTGTGTGTGTCTAGTATGACGATGTTGTAGTCTCAGAGATAGCATGCAATGTGGCAGTTACTATGGTAACAAGATGTTTTTCATTGAAGAGCCATTAAAATGGTGGCATATAAATAACATATGTACAGTACATAGTCTTTGAGAGAGCAGATCTTGTCCAGGGATTGTAAACACATGCTTTCATTCCCCTGTCTTTTTCTTTTTGTTGTTGTTTTTTTTTCCTTTTCTCTCCCACCTCCTTACCCAAATTCTTGTATATTTTTGATGTCAGAAAACCAGCCTGTCTCATTTTTAGCACTCTGCCTCTGAAGCTGTAGTGCCTGCAGACCTGATAGGACACAGTAAGAGGTGACTGAGTAAGGTGCTTGTTGTTAACGACTTAAGAAAAAAAGAAAGTAAAGTGGGTGAGACTCTCATGCCACAACTCCTCAGTTAAAACTTGGTACAAGCTTCAGAAGCACAGAGCAGTTTGTCCCAGTGCATGTTTAAATGTTTGTTTTGTTGCACCTAACTGTAAGGACCAAAGTAATTCAGTGGATTTCAATTAGGTAATTTATTGAATTAGAGCTCAAAAAGGATTGAAATACTTTTCTAAGTTGAGGCTTGGTGGTTCAGACCCATGTAAGATCAAGTCGCTGTATAATTTGTAGAGACTCTGTTCCCACTTTTCCATCTGTTTGGAGAAGTCAGCAGGGTTAAGACAGCATAGAAGGTATGCGATTCCATTGCAGTGTAACCAGTAGTGAAGGCAAATGCCTCTCTTTTCTATCTGTCCTTCTATCCAGAGTCATGTTGACCAGGAGATGCACTGAAAAGTGAAGACTTTTGTATGGGAACTTTGTGGAGCTGGACAGTTTACAGCATTGAATGAAAATTTCTTGACATCACCGTGACATGCACTAACTACAACTGTTGCTCACTTGGGTGAGGTAGCTGGTACTGAAAAAAAGAGACTTTTAGACCTTCCAATATTGCTGACCACCCTGAAAAAGGGAATAAATACACTGAGGGAGGAGATGCACTTCAGCATTAATATACAATTGCAGAGGAAGTGATAAAAGCCCCTTTAACTGTTGAAAGGGAACTGTTGTAATGAGACTATACCAATTCTTCAGCAAGTCATTGCTCTGTGAGAGGAAGAATGGTGTAATTGAAGCATATATTTGCTGAGACTGGCATCCCATGGATTAGAAGCCCAGTAGCAGGACTTTTTTTTGTCATACTATGACATATGTTCAGGCAAGTGCTTTACATCATGGAGATGTAATCACAGAGGTAGATGTAGTGATCCTACTTGGTAAAGCTGACCGTCATACCAACTCCTCTACCACCTAATGGCCCTTTCTTTCCAAAAGGAAAACTAGTGTAAATCTCCTGTGAAAGTTCATCAGAAACTGCAATTTAACAGAAAGTAACAGCACAGTCCTTGAACTCAGTAGTGCACGTAGCCAAATACCCACCTTCTGCTTCCTGTGATTCTTATTACCGCAAGAATTCTTGTGTTTTCTGTTGATTGTTACTTTTTGCCTTTATTTTGTATTCTTTTCAAATGCTCAGAGAAAAAGCCTCATTAATACACTGGCATGGACAGTCACCAGTGTGCAATAGGAACATTGACTTATCAAACCCAATTCAACCCCAAGCTTATCAGAAAAGTTATCAACTAAACCCCAAAGTTATCAGAATTCCACCGTCAGTTGTCCCAATTCACTTTGGTACAGCAGAGAACACAAATGAAAGAGCTGTGGCAGGATCTTGTATGGATGAGCTGTGGCACCAAGGAAAACAGCATCGGGGTGATGCTCATGGGTTTTTTTTTCCTTGCAGCCACTGAGTAATAAATGGTTGTCTTGCAGCTGCAAAGAGGATTTAGCTACAGCTAATGAGAAGTATGTAATTCCCAGAGGACAGCCCTCCCTGGAGATGGGAACCTGCTGTTGTGTTTTCCTGTCCTGCTTTAGAAATCAAAGCCAAATTGAATACTAAAAAGATAGGGAGTTGACTTGAAATGACTGCTCAGTTTCATTGATTCAAGGGCAGGAATGGCAGTGTTTACTCCAAGGAATGATCAGTTTTAGTATTCCTGTAGGAAGGAGTTTCTCCTGAAAATTATATTCTTCCCAATAGTTTTATTTCCAGTTCTAAGAACAGAAGGCTGAGAAACTTCTGTGATACTGTGTGATAAATACAGGCAAACACTGAATTTCTATGATGGTTCTATGTATATGCAGTCAAAACAAAACTATCCATTAAAAATCCCAGGCATTGTTAAGATGGTAAATTCAATAATTTAAGAGCTGGAAATTGAGATTTGAAAGGCAACCTTAACCTGATACCAGCATTGTTTCAGAATCCATGTAATCTTACAGTATTTTAAATAACTAGATGACTATTTTCCCTAAGGTTCCTCCCTTGAATAGATCTCCAATATTTTATTATATGTCTATATACCTAATATGTATTTAGATATCTAATGTTTTATTCCTGGACTAATGAAGAAGCTAGAGCTGAAAAAACTTTTCTTTTTATTTTTTTTTCTGCAGGGAGGGGATAATTTTCATCAACCCATCTCTGAAAACTCCAGTTGGCTGATACGCATGTATAAGGTACGTCTCCATCCCTCCTAGATGAACAAGTGTATGTCAACTTCTGTGACAAAGGAGTGCATCAGTAGGATTCAAGTTGAACTGGGTTAACTCTTGAATCTGCCACAGCATCGCTCTGTGACAATGGGTAATTCAGTCAGCTCCTGTCTCTTTGCAAGATGGATGGTAGGGAATAAGAAATATTGGGAAAGCAGTTTCCCTGTGCTTTTTAAAGCTGCTTCAGGATGATGACAGCAGAAACCATTCCATGAAGTTGCACCGTGCCACTGTTGTTGCTTTTTCTGTAATGAAATACAATAGAAAACAAAACAAAACCCAAATATTCTTTAGACTAATTAGGGGCACATCTTCATAATCCCCTGTGAAATCTAGTAATGATTGCAAAATAGAATTCAAAATTTTTTTTATTGTTGGAAAAGGCATATTTTTCTAATTGCAAAGTTTTGCAATTGTGTCTTTGAGTGTAAAATCCGTGCAAATGAAATTCCAGTTAACCCAACCCATAGCTGAGATTAGCAGCTACAAGATCCCAGCCCACTCGTTCTGACATAGCATGTTTTAAAGTCAAAATAAATAATAGGAAACAGACGTAGATGTAGAAGATTCAAAGCAAACCAAACAGAACAAGAAACTATCTGCAAGCTGATGCTGTGTTGGTTCCCTAGGGCAGCACAAAGCATTGTGGAGCTCCAGTCAGTTCTCACTTCTGTATTAAACTGGTCCTCTCTCCACTGGCCTGTGCCAGGTCCTGCACTGGTGACTGAAGCTGATGGGGGTCAGCCTGTGTGCATGAGGTACACAGCAGTGGGGCTGCTGTGGGATCACTATTGAATTTGATGAGCAACAGTTTGAAGGCAGGGTAGGGGAGGTGGCAAAGTGATGGTGCTTTGCTAAGGAGGGTCCTTGCCTTGCATTGCTACTGGGCCTCTGTTCATTGCTTCTGTGTGTGCCCTTTTTGCTTCCACTGTGTTGATGCTTCTCGCTTAGGGCATAGTTTTTAAGTGAGATGGGGCTACTGGAGCACCAGTTGACCATGGGACTTGGTTACTGAGTGGTATGATCCACTAGATGGGGAGATGTGGCTGAGCTACTCACTGTCTTTGAGAGCATCCTCTGCATGAGATTGGCCTTCTGCTGTTTGTGGATGCCTTTCATTGGTGTCAAGAGCAGTAACACATATATGGGACTTTGTAACCTGGACCTTTGAGATCACTCCTCTCTCAGTCATTGCTGTGCACTCCTGCTGCTGTTATAATAGCAAAACTATCCTAGGATTCTGCTGCTGGTTTAATGTTTCTGCTCTCAGGCTTTTTTCTTTCCAAAGTCACATTTGTATTGATCCTTTCAACTTATTTATAAGAATACTGTATAAATAATTTCACTCCCTTCCACAAGCTTTTTCTCATAACCAACTTCAAGAGAAAAGCTAAAAAAGAACAATTGTATTTTCCAGATGAGGGAAGCCTGTCATTTATTTTGAAGTGTGCACATCATACTTTCCATACTTCTCCAATAACTAGCATTAAAAATTGCATCTTGGAGGAGACTCTTTAGGCTCTGCAGAAAATGTCCAGAGTTTGTAGAAGGTGTTTGTCTTAGAACTGACAGTTTGTGTGTGGAAAGCTTTCATTTACCTATCATCTAAATATATTATGTTCATTTATAGCTGCATAAAGCAATGAAGAATGGAAACAATGGTTTTTTATTTCTAACAGATTGGATTCAATTTTAGCACACAACTTATTTTGTATAATGAATACAAGGCAAGCTAGTTAAGTTTTATATGCTAAAAGACCTATGTTTTACTTGTCTGTGGTGGCTAAGGAAATGGGAAAGCTACCTTGGAGGAAGTATAAATAAATATGTATATACATACTTTAAAGACTCACTACATCCTCTTTGGCAGCCTGTGAATAGGAAAGCACAGGTAAAATGTTTGAATGGAGTACAGTCCTTGAACCTGATACACATAGCAGAAAAAAACTTCAGGTTACCTCTTTAGATCAAGGCAGAAAAGGTACTTCTCTGTGACATGGCTCTGCTTAATGGAGTAATTGAAATTTAACTTTAGCTTCATTATTGCAGAGATGGATGAGAGAAATTTATCTTTTTATGTTTGCTGCTGCTGGTTATAGAAAAAAATGATACTCTGTTTATGTCAATAGATAATATTTAACTTTATTTTCTTTTTTACTTCTGTTGCCAAAAGAAATATATGGTGTACTAGGTGTTTTCTGGTTTAAATTGGACTTTTTTTCTTTAGCTGCATGCCCCTTGTAATGCAAAACAGTAGGCAGTGATCCATGCAGGCTTCCATTTATAATATTAATACAAGCCATGTTCCATGCTAATACATCTCATTAATATTAAAGCAAGAAGTGTAAGACTGGTGAGTGCTTAATCATTTGCAATTAGCACCTAACAGCTAATTCAGTAGAGGGCTTTTAGAAGGAAAAAAAAAAAAAAAAAATTCTCTGGAAGGGGGAAGAGAGGGGAGCAGCAGTTTGCTAAGTGCTGGTTGATTTAACTTAAAGTATTTAATACTGTGAAAACTTAGTAATTAGAAAAATTCTTGTACTCAGACAACTTTCCCTTAATTGATTGCTTAAAAATAAAATAAAACTTTATTCTCTTTAGGAAAGAGAGCAGTGGCAACATAAAGTCCCTTTACTAACTTAGCTGAAGATTGCTCTTACTGATAATTCAATCGTTTGGGATTATCTGAAGTTTATAATCTGCTCAAGGCAGGAATCTTGTCTTTACCAAAATGCAGAATACCATACTCAGCTCGTTGGATATAAAAAGTGAATCTAATCAGCCTGAAGCTGAAGTTTCAAAATCTGACTAAAATACTGAGCTACAAAATTTAGTGAGGAGAAAGAGGTTGTTGGATACTAAGTGAAGCAACTTTTAGGTATTCTTCACATGATTCTGTGTGGTGTTTTATTGTATGGCCGCTGTTCTGGTATCTCAACAGCCTGAGATCCCTTGTCAGTTAGGGCTTGTCTGTTTGGAATACTTAACCTTTCTCGGGCAGAGAACCACATAGTTAAGATTAAATGTGCCTATACCTTCAGTATTAAGAAAAATTGCATCCAATAGTTATCAAGTAAATATCAATGAATTATGTCATTTGTCTTGTCTCTCATGCCAGTTGCACTTCAGTACCTCCCTGATGTTACTTGTCCAGTTGTGTTAGAGTCTCCTACGTCTCAAGTCTTTTCTTCAAAAAAAATATTTTTTTTTGTCCTCTAAGAATGGTGCTCAGAGCCAGGCTTTGAAAACAGGACACTTACACCTGTTCCTGGCTTTGCTGTTGATTTTGCTGTGCTGTTTTGTCTAAGACTTAACACTTTCAGTTAAGAGAACCCATATATGTAATTAGAGAAGAAAATGCATTGCCTGTAACTGGGGATTTGAGAGTTTGTTCTTCTTTATGTTTTTTGCTTAAGGTTGTGGTATACATAAATACATTACACTGTGCTTCTATGAATCACAGACAGTAACTATTTCTATATGCTGATGTCTGTAAAAAAACAAACTACATTGAGGTAGAAGTAGCTTTACTGTCAACAACTTTGAGGAGAATTATGTATAATTTCATGTATTACGAGTAATCTGAGGATATTTACTGTGTGGATAGGAGCTAAAATGTCTTGGCTCCCACCTTTCTCTTCTTTCCTGTCTGTCCCTTGTGACTGCCTGGCCTGGTACTCTGCATGTTGTGCTTGATGTTTTATATTCTTTTCATTTTGTCATGGCAGTTTGCATTTCATTCCTTTTTCCAGTTGCTTATACCTCATCTGTATAATAACTTCAAGACTCCACCACTTTTTCTTTGTGCACTGCTCCCCACATGCATAACCTGATCTGAGAAGAAATAACCTGTTGCAGCTCATTGATTCTGGCAGGAGTGAAGCAGAGGGTATGTGGGAACAAACCTTACTGTACAGAACTGAACCCTTTCCCTCTCTGACCCTGCTTAGGCTGGCTATTTCCACATGGTTCTTGTGCATTGGCCAACTTTCACCCATATTGTAATGGCTGAAGAAACCTAATGACTCTCAGATGTTCTGTGGAAACAGGAGCACTTTCAGGAGGGGCTGTACTGCCTTTTGTCTTGCAGGGTAGAGATGCTCAGTAGTATTTTTCAAATGCAGTGTCCCAAGCTTTGACAGTGAGCAAGTTAAATAACCTGTAAAAAAAAAAAAAAAGAAATGGATGGGGAGAGGAAAGCTTACCAATAATACTGGGCAGAATATATTTCTAGATTATTGCTATAAAAGGACCAAGAACCATTAAATGATGGAGAACAGTGTAAGGCTGTATCTGACTTGTTTGGAGGCTTGAAGGAGAAGGCTGTTTTAACAGCAGCAACAATTGTCTAGTTAATAGATACAGAAAACAGCAAATGACTCTGGCAAGCATCATCAGAGCTTCAGAAGAGCGTGCTCATGGTCTTTTCCCCCCCTCTCTGACTTTGGCCAGCAGAAGTTTTCTATCCTTGCTTAAAAAAAAGCAAGGGGGAGCAGATTGGTCAAGAAAAGAACAACCCTGTGGAGGTGCTAGATTAAATCAACAAAGTGCTGAAGTTTGTGTTCTCGTGCTTTACAAAAAGATTGGTAAAAGTAGTTGGGATTGGTGAGTGTAGAAAAAGAAGAAAGAGTTTTCTGAGAATAGTTTCAAGATTTGAGAAAAGAAAGTAAGTCAAATCAGCAGCACACAGGAGGACCCACTGTATAGAGGAGGGAGGAAAAAAAAAACAAACAAGCCCCTATTATTTGTTTAATCTTTTGGTGGACCTGACTAGAGAGAAGATGAAACAAAAGAAAGCAAAAGAGAATCAAAGCAGGAGAAAGTATAGAAGGACACACTAGGAGAAAAGATTCAAAGATGCTGTTAAGGAATATCTCAGTAACATGGAGAGAGGTGAGCATGGAGGGGAAGGAAGATCAGAGGGTGGATGAGTGTGGTAAAAAGATGATGAGTATTAAAATTCATCCGTGCATGCAGAAGTGCAAAGAGATTGCAAACTTTTGCCTAGGTGCTCTGCTGTTCCAACCTCCTTCTGTCAGCAGAGAAGGCAGTCGTGACATCCAGTGTCTGGGCCACGCTGATAGGCAAGGTGGAAAAAAAAATCTCTTTGGAAAGGAAAGGACAAACCTCTCAAAAATAAGTCATTCACTTGTCAAATTAGTGGCTTTAATGAAAGTGGATAGAGACTAATGAAAGGTTAAACCTGTAAATTGCAATCTAACAAATGGATTCACAGAAGACAGATCTCTCTTTATAGTAAGAAAAGAAATAATACTGACAAAATATTATTACCTTGGGGAGACCACGACCAAGCCGTGATTCCCTCAGACAGCAGCGTGCTCTCCTGCTGTTCTGCTGAGCTGGGCACTCCTGCTTCACTTGAAGGATTGACAGGCAAACAGCTCTTCATTGATCACTGTACTTTGAGAGTGCTTTGATCGGTACACCGAGTCTTCAGGAATATCTACTATAATGATATCTCTGCCAGAACCCAGGCAGTTCAAAATAGAATCATTAAATTCAGTCAAAAGTCTTATGTTTACATATTGTGGAGGGCTTGGGGATTATATAGGAAGTCTTACACAGCAGAGTGCTTATGACAAAATTAAAATCACAAACAAAAATAAAATTGGGACTTGCGTTCTTTCATCTTTTCTATCCTATTTTTCCTTCTGGCATATTTATGGCTTTGGTTTTTGTTAGGGAGGGACAGGAGAGGAGCTACTCGGTCTGAGCCTGAGAGGTGTGAGTGTAAATACAATTAGCATTGGAGAGTTAACAGGGTATGTACCTTATTCCAATGTAGCTGAACTTTTCCTTTGCAACGTACCCTTTATCTCTTAGACACCGACTGCTTTTATGTTTTGGTTTTTTCTTTGTTCTCCCTGGCTTTCTTCCTGCAAATTCTTCCTATATTGCATGTGCTTATTACAAGGACTAGTTCCACCAACACTGGCCTTATCTCAAGGAGGATGCTGTAAGAATTTCATTTTCAGATTCTCTGGGCAGTGAACTTTTCCTCTTACTCGCTGTTGGCGATGGGCACTCTAAGTAATTAGGAATAATAAAAATGAAGTTGTTCAGGTGGGAAAGACTGACTTGAAGATGTACGCTCTGCTAAGTAATCATTTGATTTTTGCCTTACACCACCAACTGCTCGCACATGGTGTGCCATCCTTAAGGTTTGCTTATGTTGCTGTTCAAAAGTTTCAAGCAAATCAAGAAACTTCCTTTCCAATCTGTAGAAGAGAGGTCATGAATATTCTTTCCTTCCAAATAAGATGCAGTTTTAAGTAGGACATGAATATAATAAATAAGTTGCTAAGGGTTATACTTCTAATTTTTCAGCAGTTCTGATATTTAGTAATTTGGTGTCACATCAGGAAGTTTTAATTTGAGTGTTTTATTGTGCCATACATTTAGTAGCAATCTCATACTGGAGAGAGGAAATTGCTGTGGTCCCTATTTTTCATGGTTTGTTTGAATGAATAATTAACTATCACACATGATTAATTTAAAATATTTAATAATAAAGCATTTCAGTACACCTCGTGTAACATCCTGTATCACTCCCACAGCGTGCTGCATATGAGAAGTACGATAGCAAGAAGTGGATGCAGAAGAGCAGGTGTTAGAAGTGTGGAACACGTCAGTTGGGGCATGTAGGGCAGAACCTGGCTGAGGGACCGAGATCAAATGATGGGGGGGAGAAGGGAAGGGTGTGAGAACACAATCCAATAGTTGCAAAAAAAAATAATAATCTTTGAAAGGGAAGATGCACAGCAATTTTAAACTGAACCAGAAAGAATGAGGTGATTAGTCAAATTTTGTAAGAAAGGAAAGATTGATCTGGTTACTTTAGGGATGTCAGATGATCCAGTGGATTGCCTGCTGGGTGACCAGTGTCTAGCTTTGTCACTGACTGAGTGTACGCTCCAAGTCACTTTATATATACTTGTGCCCCAGGTTTTCTCTGTGCTGAAAAAATATTGACACTTATAAGCATTTTGAGACCACAGGAAAAAAATAAACAACAAACCCTCCAAGAATTCAGTGAATCTAGTAGAATTACCAGTTTGTACCAGAGGGATTGCAGCAGCAAATAGGGTTTGGAGCTGGTGCCAAACACAGAGCAACAATAGTAAGAGCTGGAATGGGGTTTAGCAGACATGGATGGTCTGGTGTTCTCTGCTTGCTCTGGTGGAATAGTCACAAAGAGTGCAGCCCTTCTTAAAAGCAAAATCCTCTTCCGTGGTTCCTTGAAAACAAGGAGTAGACAGTAATGAAGAATGAGACAGAGGAGTAGGAAGAAGTAGAAGAAGGGAAGAAAAAAAATACACTTCTTTTGCAGAAAGTACCCGGATGACTCAGCTTTATGGCATTTTCTGTGCAGTTCTTGAGGGCAGCCCATCAGGCATCCCTCTCCCATGAGCTCTCAGTGATGCAGGGACTCCTGCACCTCCTTTTGCAGATGTACAGTTGCAGCAACTGGGGAAAATATCTCAGAACTTATAAAAACTGATACTATACCGTGTCCTTCCACTAACGATGAGTACTTCCTGCAAACTCACTTAAGATCAAATTCATCACAGGATTTCTGGGCAAGAAAACAGACTTTTTATGCATAATTCACATTAATATCCGAAAATATGATGCTGTAATAGTCTGAGTCACTAAAACTCCCAGTGGTTTCTGTGTAGAGCCAAGTATTTCTCAAGAGGTGCACAGCAGCTTGCAGCAGTGAACCAAAGCTGGGCTCTATTTCAGTCTTGTTCCCTGTGTGGAATAAGTCTCCTTGGCAGTTGCTGCTGGCTTGCTGGTGACTTTTAAGCAGATATGGGGGGGGGTGTGTGGATAAAATAAAATAAAAACATTTTAACTTTCTGTTCTCATAATAATTTTCTTATTAAAATTTTTTCCTCTTTGTATAACTGAAATTTGTTTTGAATTGATCATCTTAAATCGGGCATTAAATTTGTTTTCTTTTTACAAGAGGATTCTGTGCTCTAGCCAGTGTGATTTCTCCCAAACCCCTTCTTGCTTCTGACTTGTAAGCAGCAAGTTAGTATGGAAAAAAACCAAAACAAACCACAAAAGAAAAAGAAATTTAAAAAAACCCAAACAAAAACCAAGCAAACTCACTCACAAAAAAAAAACCCCAAAATGAACAAACTACTCCATTGTTTTAGCTGCAGTTTTAGAATAATGGTATTTTTTAATATCTTTCACACTTCTAAATAGGCCAATAAGAAGCATGAACAAAGTTAGGCAAGGTAAAGGCATTTATCTAGTTACATGCAGTTTGTCTTTTCTGCTGTACTCAAATTGGAGTCTCTTGTTCCCACTTGATGGGGGCAGGACAGAATCCAATGTTGGGAGTAGCCAACTGGTTTGAGAAGATTGTGCACAATGCAAAGCTGATCCAAAGCTCTTGAGGTCTTGGGCAGTCTTTCCATGGAGTTTAGTCAACTTTGGAGCAGGCCCTGTGTGGAGGAGGGGAGAAGGTATCTGAGCTGCTGTCGGGGGAAAGTTCCTCAAGGACAAGTAGTCCATAAAAATTGAGTTTGGTATCGGGTAGGCAGAGAGGGGCCAGAATTGCTGGGAAATCTGCTGAATAAATTCTTGGCAGCCTCTGTTTATGGAGTTTCTTTAGATTTCTGCCCCTAATGAAAGTTTTCCTTGGTGTCTTGTAAATGCAAACTATCCACCCTTAACTCCCTGTTAATGTAATGAGTACAACTGTCATTCTGTCCCAGAGTAACCTAGGTGGAAATAATTGCAGTAAGATTTGGTGAGGGTCAGATATGATAATTACAGATTTTCTGAGGCTAGAATAGACCTCCAAGATCATCAAGTTCAGCCTATGACCCATCACCCTGACATCAGCTAGACCATGGCACTAAGTGCCACAGTGATAGGTACAAGGTCAGAAAGAAGATGTTTAGCTAAAGATATGAGAAAGAACAAGGATGAATCCCATATAAAACATCTTTTTATGAGAATTCCCCTTTGGATAAGGTTAATACACACTGTATTGTAATTAAAGTGTAATTTTCTTCTTTTCCTGGCAATTTCTCTGTTTCTTGGCACGTGTTAAGAATAACATGTTATGTTCTTAGGAAGCTCTGATAATATCTAAAGGACTGCAGTGCTCGTTATTGTATGGAGTACAGTTTGTTTCCCTAATGTATAGCACAGTCTTGAAGATTCTCAAGAAAAAAAAAGCTGTCTAAAAGGCAAAGTGTAGTTTCTGTCACAGTGCTTGTCATTTCCCCATGTTATCTGTTTATGCAGTGTGGAATTTTTTAAAATAAATGATATAAATATTTATGCAAATGTTGATTTATTATTCAGTAATCAATCTTTGTTGGATACATTATAGCATAATCAGTTGTATGTTAAAAAGCATTTAATTCCATGCCTAATGAACATATTATAAATTGAGGAGAGAAAATTAAATTATTATGGACAGTTTGCAAATGTAATACATACAGTGTTCTTCAATAATTGCATGAATATTGGATGTAATGTGGTGTGTTACTTCCACCCTCTTTTGTGCTCACTCTTTACTGGTAGAGTGGAATGAATGGGCTCCAAGGGACGTGTACTGTACTGCCCTGAAGCAGCATCAGATTCCCATTAACATCAAAGTGAACTGCGTGCAGAGGCAGAGAAGGGTCTATGGCCCGGTGTGTGTAAATTAGATCAGCTCTATGTAGGCATCTGGAATTTTGAAACCCGTCTACCTTTTGAGGAGCAATTTCCTGTAACTTGATTATTTTGGCAAAATAGCTGCATAGTTTGGGCCTGATCCTCCTCTTTGTTTAGTCGGTGGCAAAATTCCCACTGACTTCAATGAGAACAGGACAAGATGCCAAAAACCACGTGCGTAGCTTGTGAAGTTTGGCTATGCCTAATTTCCCAGTGCTGGGAATTTTGCAAGGGTTCTTGCCACAGAATACTGTTGCTTTGTTTTATGCTATCTTTCCACTTCATCTATCAAATGTGGCATGCCCTGGGTGTTCCTGCATTGGACTTGATCTCCAGAGGTCCCTTCCAACCCCTGCCATTCTATGAAGAGGTCCCTTCCAACCCCTACCATTCTATGATTTCTGCTTTCTGTAAAGGGAACAGTGATTTCTTGAGCAACAGCAAAGACAATATGTATTGGTTCCTAATACTTTCTTTGAGATCCCTGACTCCCTGCAAGTTTGAAGCCAGCTGCTTGTGTTGCCTTTACTGTGCTTAGGACCTAGGATTTCTGAAACTGGTTGAAGCTTGACTTTTGTCTAATGAAATATAGTTTGGAATGGAAAATGTGAGACAATATGCAGAGCTGGGGTCAAAAAAATGAAGGGCAGAAGGGGACTACTTAGTTTTTATTCGGCTGAACCATGCAAATTGGCTCCCAACTGCATTGTTGCTGTTAACTGAATAACAGAGTAATCTTTGTTGTTTAGAGATAAATAATCATACATGTTACTGAATTCCACCGACAAATAAATCATTTAATGATTGAGATTATATAAACATGCATATTGAAACAAAGCCTTGAGAAGTAAAGCTGCCTTCAGTCGATAACAGGACAGTTTTGTAAACCACTTAAAGCTGTGATAAAATCCTACTAGACTGGCCCACAAGCAGATGTGACAAGTTGAATTTATTTCCTTTCTTACCAGGAAGCTTTGCAGGAAACTCTTAACATATGGTGCTTTTCACTTCCATCTAGAGCTATAAATGTTATTGGAAAAGGATGTTCCCAGGAGCAGCAAGTTTCTGACGTTTCTGCCAAATGGACTCCAAATGATCCTTCTGTGGTTCTGAATTCCCCGAGTTCTTAGGAGCTGGCAGCCAAGAATCTCTGATCTAAACACAACTCACTAATTTAATTATTTTATTACAGATCTGTGGAAGGGTCTTGCAGACCAGTGACTTTGCATCTGTATTGGATCTAGCTAGGCAGGAAGCACAAGTTAGCAGAGTATAAATATTTTGTTTTGTAACTGATTTTTTTTTTTTTTTTTTTTTTTTTACAAAGCAACAGTACCTTCTTTAGAGAATGAGAAGAATAGGCATACTAAAGTGTATTTCATTTTGCCTGTAGCAAGATTTCATGTATCCCTTGGTGAAGTGCAGGGTCACTGTAAGTGGTGTCTACTGTCAGTCATTTCTCAGAGCAGAGTCAACAGTTCCCAGGACACTAGTGTTTTTCAGTCCCTCTCACTCCCACTGGACAAAGGATAGAAAGTAAAAAAAAAAAAAAAAAAAAATCTAATAGGTATTACTCAGAAGAAAATGCTTTATTTCTATGCTTTTAGAGATCATAGAATGGTAGCAGTTGGAAAGGACCTCTGGAGATCACAGAGTCCAATCCCCCTGCCAGAACAGGAACACCTAGGGCAGGCCACACAGGACCAGATCCAGGTGGTCTTGAAAGTCTCTAGAGAAGGAGACTCCACAACTTCTCTGGGCAGCCTGTTCCAGTGCTCTGTCACTCTCACAGTGAAGAGGTTTTTCCTCATGTTGAGGTGGAACTTCTTGTGTTTCACCTTGATACCATTACCTCTCGTCCTATCATAGGGCACAACTGAAAAGAGACTGGCCCCTTCTACTTGACACCAACCCTTCAGATATTTGTAAACATTAGTAAGATCCCCTCTCAGTCTTCTCCAGGCTCAACAGCCCCAGGGCTCGCAGCCTTTCCTCACAAGAGAGATGTTCCAGTCCCTTCATCATCTTTGTAGCTCTCCATTGGACTCTCTCTGGTATTTCTCTGTCCCTCTTGAACTGGAGAGACCAGAACTGAACACAATACTCCAAATGTGGTCTCACTACTGCAGAGTAGAGGGGGAGGAGAACCTCCCTCTACCTGCTAGACACACTCTTCTTTATGCACCCCAGGATACCACTGGCCCTCCTGGCCACAAGGGCACACTGCTGGTCCATGGATAACTTACTGTCCACCAGGACGCCAAGGTCCCTCTCCATGGAGCTGCTTTTCAGTGGCCCTACCCCTCAACTGTACCAGTTACAGGGTGGTGTTCCACCCCAGGTGTAGAACTTTACACTTATCCTTGTTGAATTTCATTAGGTTTGCCTTTGCCCAGCTCTACAGCTTCTCCAGATCTCACTGGATGGGACTTCAATACTTTGGACATCCACTGACAGACATCATTCCTGAAGATAAGTCAGTGTTGCCTTGGCTGCTTCCAGCAGAAATTGATTTGGTTTCCTTATCTCCCTATACTCACCCTTTGCCTATACAGAAAGCCAGCAGAAGTCCCTACAATTGTATGCCAGCCTCATGGCTTATTTGCAGCTTACAGAAGAGGACTAGATGACCAAAAAAAAAAAAAAAAAAAAAAAGCCCATGCTACTAACCAGTTTTAACAGAAAGTATCCTCCAGTGTAATGTGGTGCAGCCTGAAGATGTGGTACATATTTAGCTGTGGTAATAACGGTTTTGATCCTTTGCCTTTTTCACCATCAACCTGGTTTCCCCCTCTACCTTCTCAGATCACTACACTCACTTTGGATTTATCTTAGAAGGCCTTGTGGATGTGAGCTAACAGGATGGGCTTAATAATCTTCATCCAAATCAGGCAGCTAAGTAGAACTAGCTGGGACTAGAAGTAATCAGAGATAAGGACTATGCTGAACTGATGCCACTGCATCATGATTTTCTTTCTGAAGGCACCCATCACTCCTTTTCCTTTTCTTAAGGGAAGGCATGTCATCTGGAATGCTGCTGAATTGTGTCTGGCAGAAAATAACAAGAAGAAAAAGCTAACATTATGTAGTTGTGCAAGTGCCTCTGCCAGCATTTGGACCACTGCCAGTCTATCTACTGCAAGTTTTCAGACGGTTACGATGCTCTGTCTGGGCATTTGATGAAGACTGCAGATCCACAGAGCACACGCCTTTAAAAGTGAATGGTGTGTGCTGAATTGAACACAATGACATTCAGAGTGGATAAACCAAAATTTCTCAACATTTGTGTCCTCCTAAACGGGGATCTTCTAGACTACCATTAATAGTCTGTTCCTTGAAAAATTACATGTGTAAGAAAGATAAATGCTACATATTTACTTTTCTGTAATGGTTACTCTTGTTTTGAGGGGAAAAAAAGTCCACTCTGGAAGAAAGTTCTCATTATTTTTTTTAATTTTGTATTGGAATATAATCTGCAACATTATAGTTTGAACTACACCTACAATGTATGAGAAATGTCCAAAAACCTCACAGATGTAAGTTTTTCACCCTCTTCAGATGCTATAAATAGAAAATAATTCTCTCTTCTGCTATTTCTAGCATAAAGGCTTTCAAAACTGATGTCAGATGGAAACAACTGCAAACTAGCGATGGGCAAAACACACTGCAGCTAGCAACTGCCTTGGGATACTGATAATACAAGACTTCCCACGTCAGAGTCCCTCAGGTTTAAACCTGCCCTAGGTATGGAATACACTTCAATGAAACAGAACAGTTGCAACACATTTCAACATGGAAGAAAAGAAGATAGGAAATAAAACAGTTGATCTACACAGAAGTACTAGCTACAAAGCCTTCATAGCTGGACAGAATAAATGTCAGAGTTTAAATGTTTACTACAAAGAATTCAAAGTTAACATTTTGGCATTCAAGTAAGTATTCATCTTTGCAAAACAAAGTACCTTCCACAGAAAAGAACTGTAGGTGTAGACTGAAGGGAAGCCTGTGTTTAGAGAGTGAATTGGTAGGGTCACACAACAGGAGGGCAAAGTGCGCAGGTAAGAATTCATAAAGAGATCTGAAATCCTAGGAGCCCAGGTTGATTTAGATTCAGAAGCAAAAAAAGGAAAAGTGAAAATATCTCAGTACCAAATATAAGAAAACATGCATACACATACACACACAAAGCTGTCTTTTTGAAGGGACAATGAATCAAAGATAGTCCCGGAACAGGTACTGGACTCTAAACATGCAACTTGTTCTGTATGTCATGGTAATGTATGTGCTGGAAGAAGCACCACACGTGTCATACAGAAACTGTAAATAAAAGAGGACAATCTTGGGCTGAAGATTGTTTTAGAGAGAAATAAAACTGGTACAATGTACCATAGATATTCCAGACCCAAGTATTAAGAGTAGAACCAAGGGGAATATAAACCACTGCTGCTCACCCACACACAGTCCTATCTCCAATTGGAATTAGAGACTTCTCTAATTCATGGATACTTCTAACTGAAGTCATGACAAAGGTTTTGTAAAGCAAGCAGTGCCTATACAGCACAAAAGGACAGACCCTCATCTGTCTGGGAACCTGGAAGTAAACTGTTTTGTAGCTTGAAGTTCCAGGAGGCTGTTTCTGCTTCTGTTAGAAGAAATGTACCATTATTGAGAATTAAGCCTTCTAGTGATTAAAACTGAATAGCTAGAGATCAAGACAGTTTTAATATCATATATAGTTATGTACTATAATTATAAAGGAAAAGATCAGTAATTCTCTCAGTATGATAGATATGCTGAACTTTTTTTAATGTGAGATGCTTAGACTGTTTTTCAGCAGCAGTGTAGCTCATGGCCATCTGTACCTACTTCAGTCACCAAATAAAGTTTGACACCACTGACCTAGATCTCAATGTCAGGAAAGGATTTACAAGTTGCAACTAAAACCTAGCGGAGTTGACTAATAGGCTGGAGAGATCAATGTTGATCAGAGCATGATTTCAGCTGTCAAATATGTATAACTAACTACACTCAGGCAGGTTCAACAATTCAAGGTTACATGCTGAAAGAGACATTACGCACATATTAAAGCAACTGTAAACAGAGAGGACAAGTACCATTTTGGAGCTGAAGATACCTGCATTTCAGACTGAAAAAGAACATCAGTGCATGCTACAGAAGATCAAATATTTTAAAACCTTAAAAAGATAGACTAATTTTTTAAGATGGTATGAGATCTCTAAGAAATAGGATGAGCCTAAGCAATTGCAAAATGTGCAGGTGATTCAAGTGCATTTAAAGACCATTCTAAAGTGATTAGACTGGAAGTCAATACTTCTGAGAAAGAATTAAAATCATTCTAGAGGTGATGAAAAACATATCTTGCTGCACAGTAGGACTGTTTCCATCAACAGATGTGACCCAAAAATCTCACAATATTTAGAGGTCTAACAATTTTGTAAATACCAGTAAACTAAAAGGTCAGAGATCTCCTTTCATTCTGTCACAGTTTAGGGTCAGGGTGGCCCCTTAGACCCATAACAGATGATCTCTGTTAACCCCCCTCCCTCCCCAAAGGGGAAGAGAAAGGGAATAAGGGAGAGAGACTGAGCGATTAGAAAAAGAAACTAGAACAGCTGTAATGAAAATGAAAATAATAATAAAACTAGAATATTTACAAATATATACAAAACCAGTATTGAACCCAACCCCCCTGATGACAATTACATCACCATCACCACTGATGCTGTGGAGCAGGCACCAGGGGACTCCCAGGCTGGGCCCCACAGCAGACAGGAGCTGTGTTCAGGAGCTGGATTCTGGTACCAGATTCAGGAACACACCGATTGGGATCGAAGGCAGAACAGACAGAGTCCTCCTGGGATGCTCCGAGGAAGGAGCCGAAAGAGGACCCGAGCCAAGCCAAGCCAAGCTGACAAAGTGGTCCAAGAGCAAAGAAGAGCATAGGAGCCCACAGAGAGAGACCTGGCTATAGACCTTCCAGATTCCTCAGCTTTATACCCAATATGACGTATATGGGCTGGATACCTCATTGGTCAGTTTGGGGTCACCTGCCCTGTCTGCTCCTCCCTGCAGGTGCAGCCTTTCACTTTCCTGCACCCCTCAATGTGGTACACAAGATCCAGCAGTGGCCTTGGTCTGCACACCAATCCTTGGCAATGACTCTAAACACGGGGTGTTATCACTGCCAGCAGCAGACACTGTCTGTGCAAACAGGCTGCTAACTTCAGACCGTGCAGTTCATTAGAAGAGACTGAGCCGAAAAGTAAAAATCACTGAACAAAACCAGTTCTGTTCTCACCCAAACCAGGACGCATTCAAATATGTGCCACTGGAGAACAGGACCAGACAGGAATTTCTCAGTCAAAAACTACAGTTCTTAAAATGCATGCTCATTGATATATCCCTAGCATAAATAAAGTTTCCATCTCATATTTGGGAAATATACCCAAGCATCTCAACCGCGTAGAAAATAGGACAGAGTGGTTTTTCATTAGATATTTCAGTTTATCTATTAAAACTCTTTTTAATAGATATCAAATCAAAATAGATTGTCCTGAGCCAAATTTAGGGTTTATATGAGATTGCCTTTAGGATCAACAACTTGCTCTGATTCAGGACAAGAAAAATTCCAAATATGCAAAGTTAACATGGGGAGATCAGAGCAACGCCTACTTGCAAAAGAAGGCATGGATTTCCACCGACTAAAATACATTTGTTTAGATTTTCCAAGTGTCAAGATTTTCTTTGTTGACATTTTTGGCTTCACGAGGAATTTAGAAGAATTTAGAGAAGTGCCAGGGTACAGCTGGAGTCTTATATGTAGTGAGTGGAAGAACCGTAAGAATGGCCAATTTTATTCTGGGGTCCTACCATCCTCTATTGACCTTCTCTCCATTACTAATCATTATAATCATGACATTTCTCTCAAATTTCTTGCCAACTGGCAGGCAATGGCTCAAATTTACAATCATTTTTGCCTTTGATTGTGGGGAAAAAAAAATTACTGTAGTCAGGAAAAAGAAAAAAATAACTGGCCCAGAAGGGAGACATTCTCATTCTGCAAAGCTCATCCTTATACTTTTAAGCCTCACTAAACTTAAAAAATATATTTTTTTTTTTTTTTTATATTTTTTTCTTTTAGATTTACCACCTTTGTTAAAGAGCCAAAAAGATTCTGTCCAGAATCAAGCATTAGCAAGATTGCCAGATATGACAAGAAATAACTGGACAATCATTTGCATCGGTGATTTACACAACAATTTAACTTTACTTTATAGGACCAAGTGATATTATCAGGGTGGCAGAAGGGGAAAAAAAAAAAAAAAAGATATGTCAGCTAGGAACATAATCCAAGAGCTGAAGAGAATGACCTGCTGTGGTTCTCTAGTTATTAATCACTGCAGAGTCACTCTTTCATCATTCAAAAAATAAAACTTCAAGCCAGTCAACCTACCTCCAGGAGCTTATTTCGAGAATACCTATCTGAAAGGAGACAAAGGTAAGGTGTATGCAGACAGTGGAACCTATTTCTTATCCTTGTTGCCCATGTAATGCAGAGTTGTAGTATCTCAGATTTATTTTTTTTTTTTTAAAGATTCATTCCTTAAAATGCAAATATTTTCCATAAGTGCTCCTGAAGGAAGACCCAGGTCAGTGTATCCAAAACATACCATAAAAGTGTATTTTCTATCTCCTGCCTCAACATCAGTAGCTTAAAGCCTCAGCTACTTAAAGGAACACTTGCTGTTTACATTGCTGGCAGAGTTATTTCAAGTCTATCTGTTCAAGAACAAAGACGGAGAAGAGCAGAAGTATATACACATGAAAGGAGACAATTCAATTCCTCATTAAATACATTATTATGCAGAAATTGCCACTTATAAAAGTTCTATCACCATAGGGAAGTTTCAGCATGCCTTATGTCTAGTTGAAATCAATTCATATTTTAAAACAGATTCTAGTGGCTAATATTTTTTTTTTTAACTCACCACTGGACCAGGTACTTTCTATGCTGATGATCATCCACCACTAGAAGGTTTGTGATAAGCAAAACAGGTGGTTGTTCTATAGCTACAATATATAGATACAATACAGTAACCACATCCTCTTTTGGGATATATTGTAGCACTTGTCTGTGGATTTTTAAAGAGCACTTCCTAATTTTCCCTTTCTGTACAGATGAGGAAAGACAGAATGAACTGAATGCCTAGGCATGGAGACAAAAGCAGAACTGACAACCTGTATATTCATTTGTCCTTTTAATTCTTAGTCAGATGCTAAGCCTGTGCTGCCTTGGTTTTACTGACATTAACTACTCTGTGGCAAAATATAGAATTATATTTTGCTGGTTTGCTTTTATTCAGGTTTTTCAATTTGTATATATGTGAGGGTAAAACCAGAGAAGTCATGCTTAAGTGAGATGCAAGAAGATTTTCTCCTTAAAAAAAATTTTAATAATTCTAGAGAAAAGAGCTCATGATCAAAAAGATGTTCTTAATGAAAGCCATGATAGCATATATTAACAAGCTAGTGAAACTTCATTTGGCATGTGACAATTATCTGTGCCTTTCCTTTATGCACCAGATAAATTGCTCTTTAGACCATGTTTTCTTCATCTCTCCCATCTAACCTGTTCCATTCCCTGATCTTCAGGGGAATTCTCCACAAAGACAACACAGAGCAATGCAAAACCCACTCTAGGTAAGAAGAAAGTGGCTTTATGACTTTGGACTAACCAGATCTTTGAATCCTCTCTGACTGAGGAAAGCCACAGGAACTAAAAAGTCCTTTTTATGCCTAGTTTTGGACCTTCAGTAAAACCTCTGATGTGCTTTGCAGACTTAAAGACTTCTCTGAAATACAGTCCAAGTGGCAGAAATTGTAGCTGAGGGACATTTTGATAAGTGTTGTTTCAAGGGTACAATGTCAGGTGCTCATGCATTAGAACTAACCCACCTTGACAGTTGTCCCACACCCTGACAGCATGAGCTGCAACCCTCTAGCTCAGTGCCAGAGTTGCTTTCTGTGAAGTCTGCAACAAGGGCTTGTCAAGTTTGCAGTGACATGGAGAAGATGTGCTGTCCTGCTTTGTCCACTTTCTCTTTGCTTTCAAGATTGGTTCAGCAGACAATGCGTGCAAGGAAGGAGTATGAGCTGCCGGTTGCCACCTGGGAGTTGATGTCAGGACCATGGGAGTTTACCTTGAACCTTGTCTTCCACTCTGTGGTTTAGATTTAAGCCTAGAACAACACAGAATTTCTCACCCTGAAAGCATTAGGAAGCCAAATCAGAAGGTGCTTCAATCTGCATCCCTATGTAGCATTTTAACTATTTAACAGAAAAATCAGATGATCTGCTTCCAAAAGGTGTGATGGGTATTAGCCAGCTGAGACTCAGGTAAGACTCAAAGTTTCACAACGATAACTGTGTTCAGGAATATGAGAAAGCATAATCAGCCTTGGTCCTACACCAAATATTAATGACCTGCCATTTGCTGTTGCCCTCTGCGGCAGCACATTTTTTCACACAAGTCTGAGGATGCCAAACTCCAGACTACCCCCATTGTCCTTTGCTTTTCCTTACATTATTGGTTAATGACAACAATGACATAGCATAATACATGCATACTATTTGTCCTTAAAACTCTATTCCACTTCATCTCTGAAGATTAAAAAAAAAATCCCACTCAGATTTCAACATACTTCCTTTTAAGCTATGAGAGAATACCACCAAAGGTTATTATCTCTAGTTTACTTTCCCTGTGAAACAGTGACTACATGCAGATTAAACTGAGCACTTGTACCTTACCTCAAGGAAAGGAGCCTTACACGGAACTGGCTTATAGCTATAGCTACTCCTGCTAATCTAGTAAAAGAAGGTTTTTTTTTATTCTTTGTGAAACACTCACAAACATACACCAGGAGCAGGTATTTTCAACATTTTTCTTCTATCTAGTTCTATATGGTACATGTTTAAATAAGAATTCGGTGATATCCACACAGCCCTGTTGTACTACAAGCATTGCTGATGAATTTTTCCACAATAAAAAAGGACTGTTGGGCTATTTAAACTCTACAGGCACACATTAGTTCAAAACTGTTGGAGAAATTGCCAGATACTTTGTGTACAGAGTTATTTAATCCTGTTATACAGGCAAGAGCAAATATTTGACTCCTGTTCAAGTCCAGCCCATCACACTTTCTTGGGTTTTAATAAATGGCTCAGATTTCCTTATACATTTTAGTGTTTGCTTTCTAAGAACACACACATTTGAAGAAAATATTTCTCAAGCTTTAGCAGTACATATAATTACCCTGGTTCTGATGTGAACTGAAAGACAAAATCAGGGTCCTTGTTATTTCGGTTGCAAAGAAAAAAACAATGGAAGCCAGAATCCCTCCCATGCAGTCTCCTTTCCTGAATAACCCTTGTTTGAGACACTAGAAGACAAGGAACAGGGGTCTGGTTGTTGGGCTCTTGCTTACAGCTCCCAGCTTCTTTTAGCCAGAGCCTGGACTCTTTTAGCTAGAGCCAGCAGTGCTAGGCTGCCTATGCCCATTCAGCCACATTCTTGGCTAGCAGCTCCTTCCTGGGTCTGTTTCTATGGCATTTCCTCACCCTCTTCCCACCTGCATCTCCGCTCACAACAACATTAAGCGAAAACCTTTGTATGGGGTTGTGACAGACTTGTGATTTTTGATGAAGCTACCATTTTTTTCTAATGTGTGGAAGGCAAACACTGCAGTCACCAATTTTAAAGGTTAAGCTTCACCTATGATAATAGCTTTAGTGTTTACACTTAGTTACACACAAATTAATCTGAAGAAAAAACCCCTTCCACCACATCCTGCCTTTGAGTTCAGTAATGATTTTTCTGGACTGTATCTCTGCATTACTCCATTGACATAGCAGATGAATCCTTGTAACTCATATTTTCTCCATAATTAAGACCGCTAATGGAAAACTGAATGAATAAAGCACCCTGATGGCAAGACACTTAGATGCTCTAGCAATAAACATAATAAGAAATTATAAAATTAACCTGAAATGTGGCCAGAAAAGAAAATACTTCAGAATGTTATAGAGTGAATAAACACACATATACTGAATTGAATACAGGGTGACCCCACTTTCTGACTATCTTCAACTATTTGAACTTAGGAGCCCTCCTATTAGTATTTCAGGCATCAAAGAAAAATGCAGTCATCTCAAGGAAGAGCTAATGAGTTTATTTTGTCTGTTCAACTCTAAAATGCAATAGTTAATATTTGAAACAGTAGCAAAAGGAAGAGGTTTGTCTAGACTGATTAGAAGGCACCTTCTGAGCTATCAGTGTGATCAGCATTGTCAGAGGCAGTAAGAAAGGATTATCCCCTCCATCATTGCCTGCTGTGGGCAGAGGAACTGTGTTTCACACCACACTTTTTAAGCCCACAACAACCAACACCTGTTCAGGCCTTGATGTTATACAGTCCGATTACAGGTTAAATGAAATTCTGACGGGTAACACGGGAATATACTGCAGCATCTGCCACACCAGACCATTCAGAATGGAAATTCCTCTGCTGTCCTCACAAAAGCATTATTCCACAATATGGGTTTGTTTATCTCTTCATTATCCTCCAACTAGTTTGGAGGTTGAATAATGGGTTCTGGAATGACTCCCCTAGGGACAACAGCTGACCCTCACAACGTGACAACCATCTGCTGAAACTAAATTTAGGGAAAATATGCCCATACAATCCTGGCCCCCCAAGAAAACCACACTGAATACAAGCAATCCAAACCAAACTGAAAAAGTAGCCAAGGAGCCATTGCATCACCTTGGTTCATAGCAAGGACTTTGCTATACAAAATAGCTGAAATAAAATCTCAATTCCTAATGGACAAAACATAAGCAATGTTATTCCCATATATATATATATTTAAAAAACAAACAAACCAACCATGCTGCTTCTCCTTTCATTTCATTTAAATTGGATGTCACTATATGCAGTCAAGTCCTCACCATTGTAACTGGACCCAAAGGAACTGATGAGTATCGAGTGGAGTAGCAAGACAGAAGGTCATCAAACCAGCACCAGATTACTCTCCCTTGTCATCTGATGGAGTCATGACAGCATTTTTGATGCTAGATAATATGAATATTCATCTGTATGATTTTAAAAGTGCATTATGACTTTGAAATGACACTTCTTATGTGACCTTGTTGTACGTTGGTGAAAATGTGTGGAAGATGCTATGTCAAAACTCTGACCTGAGTGTCACCTGCTTTCTTCCTTAATTTTTTTATTATTATTGCAAATTCTTTTTAATCAAACACCCCAGTTGGAAGAAGCCTTAAGCAATAGGCCTGGAGAGTGAAGGCACATATTGGCAAACTCGTGAAACAGATCAATAAAATACTTTTAACTCAAGACATCATCCCAAAGAAGCTGTGGCCTGCCTGTACACAGCTCCAATAATGAAACCACTGGGTTCTGCAAGAAAAACATTTGCACCAGGAAAGGTTACCCTCCTCTGGAGGAATTTGACTTCAGTTCACAGATAGGCAGGATAAAAATAGTATCCTTGAGCTTAAGAGAAGTTTCTTAGAGAAAAAAACACCCTTACACAGGCCAGCTGAGCAAGCAGGAATCCATCTCATCCACTTTCAGACATACTACTGTATTGGAACATCTCAGTTTGGCCTGGATTTTATTCTTGAATAAATAGTACATAAAGAAAAATTAAGACTCAGACTGAAGTATGTCTACCAAGTCTGGATGTCTCCTATACATAGTTTAGAGCATTCTCTGAAAAAATCTGGCTGTCAAGGGAGATCTGCTTGTCTTCCTGCTCCAAAGAAAAAGAATTAAACCCCACTCGCTTCAGCATCACTGGTTCAGCCTCTGACAATTGACAACCACGGAAGTGTTATTATACTGATGTAATGAGCTAAAGACCTGATAAGAAGTTTTCGTTTCCTTCAAGTATAAACTGAAAGTGAGGACCATCTGAAGTCCTCCAAGCTTTCTTCAGACCGATGCTAAATAACAGAAGCACAAGATGAGAAAACGCTCCAATGCAAAAGATACTGAATATTTCTCAGTGTCACACTGAAAGATTTCAAATTTTGTCGAGTGCACTTTCTACCTAAATATTTCTTTTTCTGTTGCATTTTCAATTGCTTCGCTTTCCTCTTCCCAGCCCCCACTGCCTTTATCTCTTCAAGTTCCCTCTTGTTCCCTATCATTTGGCATCACGTTTCCACTAGCGGCTCCTCAGCCTCTTGCTTTCCCCCAGCTCATCTCTACACCCCTGGATGGGCTCTCAAACCCAGATTAACCCTTTTGCCGTCTCCCTTTCTCTCACCAGCGCAGGTACCTCACCCAGCCTTTCACTCTCACCTGTCTCCATCCACACCCCTACTGCTGCGGTGCAGAAAACGAACTTTTTCCTCGGCTACACCGACACCTCACCGCCGAGGAATCCCCGGACGGGGCCCGGCCCTGCCCTCCCACCACAACCAGCTGCGCTCACCTACCGGCCCTCGGCCTGCGCGGTACCAGCTGTTTCCGCGCCGCTCCCGGTCCCCTCTGCTGTCGGGGGCGGCTGCAGCTCCCCCGGGACATGCAGAAAAATATTGGCCCGTACGGGGATCGAACCCGCGACCTTGGCGTTATTAGCACCACGCTCTAACCAACTGAGCTAACCGGCCCGTTGATAACCCTTTCTGGAAGCGGCCTTTCACTCTTGCCAATCAGTTCCTGCACACACGCCAGCACCCTGAAGCGCTCTTTTTCTTTTCTATAGAAGCCCACTGGGGTACTGCGTGGCGAGGGCTATTTCTGCTGCCTGGGACGATCAGAGTCTCCAGCCTAGGACAGGGACATAGGCACGAAACTTTTTACCGGTGAGGCTCCACAGCAGGCTGCGGGGAGGAGCCGTGCAGGCTCCGTGCCCAAGGGTTTCCAGACACCTGGGCCAAGCCCTGCTCAGCCTCCAGGCCAGCCCTCGCAGCAGATACTGCTCTGAGCAAGGGATTTGGGCAAGACACCTGTATGAGCGAAACTCGGCAGAGCCAGCAGCAGGAGTGAGACTAAGAACAGACCCATAGTCTGTCCTCTGATAAACCAGGGATCAGCACCTACTGAAATTCACCCCGTAGAGCTGAATGAAACTGAGCCTGGAAACATTCACCTTCCCTGGAAGGATACAGCCACACAAGAAAAGTGCTTCACAATTCCTTCTTATCTCTGTTTTGTCTTACATAGTCAAAAGGCTTTTAGGTTTGTTTTTTGGGTTTTTTTTAGACTGTAACAAAAATCAAGCTTTTCAAATTCTTGGTCATCTTAGCAGAGCTTTTTATAGAAGAAAAGACTAAGGAACATCTATACCGCAGCTCGGTATGAGAGTTACTTACTAGGGATCACTGGGATGACAGCACCTTGCTTTTTCTAGCCCATACTCGTCCTTGTGGTCAATGCCGCCACCACACACATTTCCTTTTGCCTCACACCATTAGTTCCCCTAACTGCTGTTAGCCCAACTGCTACCAGTACTTTCCTCAAAGATCCACCAAACTCCCCCAAACTTTTTTTTTTTGGACTTGTCATGAAACCCTTCATCCCTAGGAGCCAACTAATCAAATAATTTACATCCCATTCCTTTTCAGCTGTCCCAACCCCCACATAACTACTTCCTGCCATCCTCCTCATCACCATTAGTCCAAGCTCAGTCACCTCTCCATCTATAGAGGAGCACTTGCTCTTTCATCTCTATCTACACCCCTCTCCCAGTAACTGCAGCTACCATTGCCTTTTGCAACAGCATATACAGTCATTACTGTACTTGAGCATCATCCTTTGATACTTCCTCTGCTGCTTTTCCTTATCTAATTGAATCTCCCGTTTACACCATCTCCTTTTAACCACCTTGGACATCTTTCTCTTCAGCCCTAAAGAAGGGCAACAGTTATCTTATAAAAAAGCAAAACAAACAAAAATACACACACACACAAACAAACAATAAAAAAAAACCCCAACCAAAATACAATTAAAAAAAAAAAAAACAACCCACAAAACAACAACCCACCAAATTATAAGAGGCCCCAGGTTGCAGTACGTAATGCAGCAGCAGTTAAATAGTAGATGACAAGCTTTGCTGTCCAAGTGCTAACCTCTGCCAGACTCCCACAAAGTGTATGATCTTCCTCTCACTCTTGAGGATCTTGTTTCATCAGCCCAGGACACTTTACTGCAACCTGCCTGGGACACTCAAGCAGAAGAAGAATGGGGGGGGCCGGAATGTTGGAAAGAGGAAGACTCCAAACTGTCATTTCTCCTTCCCACGTTCTATTTCATCTCCATGAATGACAGCCAACTGCCAAGAAGTGCATACGTTCTGGGATCTTCATAACCAGCTGTATTTTTTGGGAGATGCCACTGTGTGTTAGGCTAAACTCACTCAAACATTCAACAGCAAGGCCACACCTGGAATCCTAAGACAAAGCTGAAAAGTGAAAGGGCAGAAAGGAAAAGTACTCCCAAACAAGCTGCAGCAGTGGCCTGGGTATGGAGTCTGGGTAGTGTCTGAACAGATAGAGCCTAAGTGACAGGTATGGGAATAGCAGACATTCATTTGTGCGTCTGACACACAATCTGTCTGGTTTCTGGTAAAGAAACACAATTCTTTCTTTGGTCAGCAAGAGAGCAGGGGCGAGAATTAATCATCTTTCTGGACTTTCTGTCCAGAATATTACCAGAAATAGATCAAAGTAGTAATATATTGCCTCTTTATTCACAGCTGTCCACCATTGTTCTGTGAACAAATCTGGGGAATCTATGCAACGCTAAAATGGAAAAACTCAATGCCTTTTGGCTATTTCTTTCCACTGCTTTCTAGCTGGGTATGGTGGGTTGACCCTGGCTGCATGCCAGGTCCCCACCAAAGCAGATCTACCATTCACCCTCCTCAGATAGACAGGGGAGAGAGAAAATATAACAAAAGGCACACGGGTCAAGATTAATTGGTGAGTCGTCTCTCCCCATCCTTACTGTCACAGTCAAAACAGACTCACCTTGGGGAAATTAGTTTATTACCAATTAAATCAGACTAGGATAAGAAGAAATTAAACTAAATCTTAAAAAAAACCAAAACTTCTCCCTACCCCTCCCTCTTCCCAAGCTTAACTTTGTCTGAGTTCTCTCTCCTTCTCCACAGGCGGATGGGGAACGGGGGTTGCCATCTGTCCATCGCACATTGTTTCTGCCACTCCTTTGTCCCCAGGGGGAGGACTCCTCATAGTCTTCCCCTGCTCCAGCACAGGGTCGCCATTATGGGACACAGTTCTCCACAAACTTCTCCAACAGGACTCCTCCTCACAGGCTACAGCTCTTCATGAACTGCTCCAGCATGGGGCCTTTCCATGGGTCCACAGGTCCTGCCAGTAGCCTGCTTCATGCAGCATTCTCCGGGGGTCACAGCCTCCTTTGGGCATCTACCTGCTCTGGCATGGAGTTCTCCATGGGCTGTAGGAAGAAATCTCCTTCACTATTAACCTCCATGGGCTGAAGGAGGACAGCCTGCTTCACCATAAGCAGCAGGGTAATCTGCTCCAGCACCTGGAGTACAACCTCCCCCTCCTCCTTCACTGACCTTGATGTCTGCAGACTCGTTTCTCTCATTCTCACTCCTCTCTAGCTGCAGTTTGTTGTGCAGGTTGTTTTCCCCTTCCTAAATGCGATCACAGAGGCACTACCAACGTCACCGTCTGCCTTGGCCAGCAGCCACAGTCCCAGTAGGTATGCCTCAGTATGTTGCCTATAGAGGAAAGTTATGTTTTCCACAGTCCCAGTGTTGTTCAGGATTACAAAAATGCTCCTACCTCTATGCCCAAGCAAGTAATCCCTTTTCCTTTTTACTGGCAATAAATTGTCATATTATAACTATATCAACTCCACATACAGTGCTCCAGCCTGTATAACATACTGCACGCTGACACAAGCCCTGCCATCATGAACCCTGCCTAGATATGAAAGCAAGACCATCTTCCAGAAGAAACAAGGTATTTAGGCAGAAGGCGGACAGACTACACTCATGGGCTTCTGTCAACCCCTGCCCCTTCCCAAGTGTCTGCACTGCAGGACACATCAAGATCTTATTTCACACAGACTAGTACAACATCTGGCTAAGTGATCTTCACTTACTGCTCAGCACCCAGCCCAAAATGTATCTGAACCAGCAATTTAACAACAAAGTATAGCTTTGGGCATTCCACAGCCATGTCCTATTTATTCTAATCTCTCATCAATTCAGAATTGACAACCAGGGAAAAAATTCATTAGCTGCCCAAATAAAAGGGTACAGGGAACTAATGTTATCAGCCTGAACGCTACCCAGGGATTTATTAATAAGCTTGCTATTGAAATCTTACTCATAAAAATGCTAATGCAAGTTATCTGCATATGTCTGTGCATCAAAACAGAATAAATACCCATGATGTTATATTTAACAAAATTATTATTACCCCAATCATAAAGTAAGTGTTTTGTGGTCATAAAATGTGTGTTGATATGTACCATGTATACATATTCTGTATTTATAGCATTTTGAATGATAGCTACTGTGATTTTTGAATAAAACAGTCAAGAGGACCAATCTTTGCCATCATCAGTGTTTTGAACTAGAAACCTGCAGCTTCAAGAATCCCGTCTAGAAATAGGTAATTATATCCAGTATAACCAACACAGTAAGTCTCTGGTACCACAGTAGTGATAGCATCATGCTTTGAACAGAACAACCAAAACTTATTTCACAGCTTCTCTGTATTGGCCAGCAACAGTTGAGGACAACTCCAGACTTTCAGGAAGAAGAACTCTTCCCTTCAACCATCTAAGATGAACCATCAGCTCTAAAAGCTGGTCTTGCAACATCTGCATGCCATCACCATGCTTATTTAAGGCCAAATTTACCACAAAACTGGCATAGGAGTAAGCTGTCAAAAGGAGTCCAGAATTCCCAACACATTTCTCAGAAGATGCAGACATTCTGTATGGCATATGGGCAGAGAATGCCCCTATCCAGTATATCCCTTTAGCACACTACACCCTTAGAATTGTGTAGCCACGCACATACAGGTAACCCTTCCAGCAGACAGCATTTTGGATTGAAATCTTCACAGTATTTAGCTGTTGATGTTCAGGCTGGTGGTAGAAAATACTATGTAAAGGCATTTTGTTTGTTTGCCTGCGTCACAGTTCCTGAATCTACTCTGTTTCCCTGGAAAATGTTTTGAGATGCTCTGCAACTCAGCCTCCAGCTAACACCGGGCAACAGTTTACCATCTAACATGCCACATTAAGCCTACAGTTAGCAGGACAGGGATCACCAGTATGAGTTATTATGAACACCATCTCATTATTAGCACTGAAATTGCTTGCAGCTTTTCTATTCTTAAATAGTGCCTATTTGTTTTGTTCCTGCTATGGATGGGTAGAATAGATTACATAAGCTTCACATCCAATTCAAGTGATACTCTTCTGCAGATAATAATAGTTTGATTTTTCTCCATTTTTATTCAGAAAAAAAATGTAAGTTTAAGCCAGATCAAACCACATGCACCCCTTTACATCTTAGGGTAATTTATATTTACCATTTGTAGATAGAATTTAACTATTGCCCTAGAGTGGTTTGAAACATCACTCTAGATAATGTTTTATAAAATCTCTTTCCCAATAGCTTTCTAAAAATTTTTGAATGGTTAAAAGACAGAATACTCTATGATTTCACTAGAACTTGCTTGCAGATGAGTATTCTTGATTATTTTGCTAAAGTAAAGAGTACAGAAGAGCCTTACAATTTATTTTTATATTCCAGGGAAGCTGGTGAATGCAGTTCTTTCAAACTTAAATATTCAACAAGGTAGTTATAATTCAACTAGAATCAGTCAGAAATATCATAGAACATCCTGACCAGGAAATAAGGTGTTTCTCCCTCCCTAAAAAGAGAAATTAAGATTTATTTTTGGTGAAGTTACTGAAATTGCTTCCTTCCTCTACTTTAGTTCTTAGACCTACCCCCAGATGCAGAGATTTCATAGAAGACCAGTACAAGAAAAAGAAAATTACTTTGCATTTGAACAAAACTCACCTTCTATTCAGTGAAGTTTTACAAATGGAACATTTTTTTTTTGTAATATGCCAAGCACTCAATGCCTCTAATTTTGCATTGTACTGCTAAGTGGTTTTATTAGAATTTGCAGTATTTCCCTGGGGAAAGGCTGATTTGTCAGACAAATATTCATTAGTCTCCATTCAAAAACACTGCCATAGTGGTAATTTTTTGTTAGACCTGTAAAACCTAACGTTTCTGGCCCTCCTATTTCTTCAGTCCATATAGACACCCTCTCTTCTGCTGTGTTCTGTAATACACTCAGTGGTCATTAAAGTTCCATTTGAAAAGAATTAAAAAGGACCATAATTTTTATATGATTAAATTGGACCAATTATTTCTTGAAGCCACAAGCACATAATTTCCTATAAGCACTGCAAAAAAAAAAAAAAAAAAAATCAATATCCCAAGTTCATAAATTATTTATCACTCCATCAGGCTGCCACTTGTTAAAGCAACAGAAGGACACCATTCTTGACCTGAACAAGAATTATGGCTTCCATTCATATAAGTAAGAAGGATACACACCATACCCAATAAACCTACTAATACCAGTCCCAAAATCAGAAGTACTCTCAACTTCCCATGTCCATGCTCCCTCAAGACAGCTATTTCCAAATAAGAAACACCAGCATACAAAATGCCTCTATATTACTCAAACATTGCACATGGTTCTTGCAATAGATGATATTCAAATATTTGGGTGGGTTTCTTAGTGTTTTGGAATCAGTTCCACAAAAGACCTACAGTTACAGCTAGTGCTTCAAAGCTAAGTTTCTGAATGCTAAAAGCAGTTTACATGTGACTTCCAAGTATTTAAAAAGGACTAACATGACATTTCTATACTTTATGTTAGTTTTCTTAATGTCTTGACAATACATACTGTTTATCCTTGTTTTCTGTTGTTGGGGTTTTTGGATATATTTTTTTTTTCCTCAACCTGGCATCCTTTTTGTAGCTTCGTTCATAAAGTCTTAATCATGGTCACTGCTCAGCACTCACATGGCTCTTTTTGCCTTTACATTTAACAGCAATTAATTTTTGCAAACACCATGTGCATTAACATCTCCTATTTCCATTTACACAGGGGAAGCAGCTGAAGTATTCAGAAATACTGTGAAGTATTCACAAAAATTAGGGATTCAAGTGAGGCAACATGCTGTCACTCCACAGTTCATGTCCTGATGCAGGTCTATTGAACCATTATGTCTCTTCGAAAAGCATACAGGGCCAGCTAGAAAAGAATTGCATTGACACACATTATCCCCAGGAGCACAGAGGTTTCATTACCAGAACAGCAGTACCTGGGCATGAAAGCACAACTGGATCAAGATCTAGCTGGGTCAGCTCCCTCTTCTGCCCTCCTGACATAGATAAATTGAACAACACGTAGTTTATTCTGTATATGCCTTTGTGATGTGACCTTGGAATAGAAGTGCCTGTTTAATCTTAACAGTTAGGAAAGTTGCCATGCTGCTTCCCAAATAAAAGAAGTGTTACTAGACAAAACATTTATTTATCCCATGAAAGCATACCCCAACCAAAGTCAAAAGTGATTTTGATGGGAGTGTGTTGCATCTGGTTAGTTTCAGAGTTATAAACCAGCATGTCCAGAGGGGACAATTCTTTAAGTTGCAGGATGGTATTTGAAAAAACTGCTCCTTGAAACATGACAAAAAATTGTGCATTAACCTAAACACTTATCACTTCATCATCCCAAGACTTGGAACACAAGTTGCAGCATGATGTGATACATTGAATTTTACATGTCTGCCTGTTAACAGAATCACAGAACGTTACCCAAAACTTTCTGGATCCTTCCATTCAGAAGTTTTACATGATCTTAAGAGGATTTTTACTTCAAAGCTCAGTCAATTAAAAGTCAATTAAAAGGTGTCCTGAGGAAAAGTGGCAGTTCTTCCTCCTTCACATATTCTACTTTTTTTTTCCAGTCAGCTGCAAGGTGAAGCTTAGTACATTAATCTAAGATCAAATATCAAAGATTCTTAATGTAAGAATTTCCACTTACCTGAGAAGCCTATCTATAACCACACTATGAATTCACTTTTGATCAAATTCAAAACAGTCATCTGTATTTCAATAAAATTGACAAAGGAGTAGAGATCTGAGAGTTGTTCATTCCTTGCAAGTGTTAGGAAACTCATCAGTAGGTAAAAAAGAGATGCCTTAGCCCTGATCTTGGTAACAGAGGGTGAGAGACTCCATTAGATGCAAGATTTCTTAATACGATAGAGAAAGGGAAGCAAAAAGGTCTCCCAAGTTTTGTCAGTTATGGAACCACCTGTTATATACCAAACCACACAGATCTGAGAAATTGAACACTTAGAGTTGAACCAATTTCCTAGATGTTCTTTTCCTTAATAGGAAGATATCAAAGTCCAGGATCTTGCCAAATAAATTAATTTTGGGGAGGACACTTCACTTTCTGGAAGTAGAAAATAGTTTCATCTGCTTAAAACAAACAAAACCAAACAAACAAACAAACAAACAAACAAACTCTTCAAGACATAGAAGAAGAGGGTTTAACTAGCATGAGCTCATAGCGACCTCATATTTTATGGTGCTAGTTCTTCATGTTGTTTTGACACTGGGAACAAAGTGGAATTTCTCAACCATGACCAGTCTATTTAGAGGTACAAGTTTCATCCATGTCCTCTGTGCTACCGAGCCCATTCTGGAGCAACGCGCCATGGCAAGACAGGAGCCTGAACCAGCTGTTACAGACATGATGGTTGCTACAGCATTAGAGTAGTCTGTTTTCAGAGCATGGATCTAGTAACTATCAGCATTGTCCAAACAGGACTCTTTTGAGTTTTGTACACCAAGTAGTAAGGTAACTTAAGCACAGTCAGAATGCAGACTGAAAGCTTAGGAAGGATTTATGTACAAAGCCAGACCCTGTTGGACAGAATCAATTCAAACGGAGGAAAGGAAAAGAGCAAAAAGCCTTTTAGGCAACACTCGAAGGAGGATGACCTTTTGGGACCCTGCTCATTACTTACATGATTTCTTGTCAAAAAAACAAGTGGTGCATTGCTCCCCAGCCTCAGCAGCCACCATTACAGATCCTTGCACATTGGTAAATTTACTTCCAGTCCCAGGCTCAGCTGCAGTTGCTGGATATGGTGACAAACTCTTTTTAAAACATAGTACTGAGACACATGCAAAGCCTAAGGGGGGGGGGGACGGGACAGACATGGGACACACAGGACAACAAAACAAAACAAAGCCCCACGCAACAAAACCCAGCCCACCTCAAGGTGGAGAGTTGTTGTTCATTTCATTTTAAAGGTACAGAACTGCAAGTAGTCTGTTTTTAGTAACTCTCAACTTTACCACTGGGTCCCCTGGCTTAAAGCCAGAGAGAAACTAAAATCTCTTACCTAGAAGCTGATCCAGCAAAGCAGGTCAGCACAAGCATAAAGCAATGAATGATACTAAAATTGTATGTATCGAGTTCTGAGTAAAGAAGGCCTCTCTAGTGGCTCAGTCCAGGGTTGGGGTTTTTTGGTTTTATTTCTGCCCTCCTTACCTTTCCTCCCAGACATCTCATTCTTGCACAGGTAGATTTAGACTCAGCACATCTTGAAATGTTTTGGGTTTGGTTAGGTTTTTGTTTGGTTTTGGTTTGTTGGGTTTTTTTTAGCAGTTTCATAAACAGTCAGTAAATAAAGTAAGTTTTTCCCCTGACCTTTATCCAGAGTAGTTTTCCAAGACGTATTAATGCTTGGAGAGGGAGACTTTGCATGAAAGTCTTATTCCCCAATAACAGTGCCCAAGCGACCCTTTGCACAAGGTATTTTACTGCTGCACATCCTACCATTTCCTCAGTTCTATCAAGGAAAACATTTATACTGCTCATCTACACCCTGAGTTTTATTGACTTATTTTTCCTCTGAATTCCATAGTTCTCTGGGTGTCCTGTTTGTTCCCACTGATGGTAGAAAATAAATCTAATGGAAAGAGAAGGAATAGAAAATAAACTACTGAAATGAAATTAAAGAGTGAACAAATTAATTTAAAGCAAAAGATAGTTGTGAGCTGGACACCTGCTGGTTTCATCTTACAGCAGAAATTAATGACATGCAGTATCAGCCAGGGATAAGAAAAAAGTTTCCCTTTCCTCCAAATAATAACATAACAATAACTAGTCTCTTGCTTTATGCTGCAGCCTTGTTATTTGGAACTATCTCTCTTAAAAAGATTTAAAAGAGATTTGAAGGAGTGAGCTAATGGAGGGGATTTTAAGACTTCACAGAACTTAGCAGCATCCTACAGGGACAGCACTAAAATTTATTTTGAAAGTGTTTGCCCCCCTATTGCTAACAATTTAGCAAAATTCTGTCTCTAAAGCTGAGTTTTATTACAAAAACAAACCAAAACTACTTATTAACAAGAATTCATTCACTGCAACTCGGTGATTTGTTATTCACATTTACATGTGTGGCAAATGTCCTGAGCAGTGTCTGAAAACCCCAAACCTTACAAGTTTTAATAAAACCCCAAACAGATTTTTCTAGTCACAGTTATTTGCTTGTTCAAAATATTTCTATTACTCAGATGGAAATAGGAAGACAAAGAGGGACAACAACCTTTAAACCATACGATGCAGCTTGGATGACCCAAGAAAGCCGTGTCATGAAGAGCTAGTGTGCGCTAAACCCTTCCTCCATACGAGAAGGACTTCTAGCTAAGTGCATCCAAATAAAAGGCACCAATACAGTGACCATCAGTGTAGTCCAGCCACAATGAGCAATAAGTGCTTCAAGACCCTATGGAAACAACCCAAAATCTACAGTTCCTCTTAGTACTCTCAAAAGAGCTTTTATTCAAACACACTAAAGCAGACACAGTCAAACACTTTGGTATCCTTAGCGATCATATTTAGTTAAACCTTGTCCCCACATCACTAGACTTATCTCAGAGCTTGCACCCACAGGGAGAGAATTTGGGGCTGAAGTAACCACCTCCAGTGACACAGGATTAAACAAAAACTGGAGTCAAATTCAGGGAATATTAAAGGTAATATAGTAAGAGCTGGAGACTATGTTGCAGTGGATCTACCACCAGTTTCCTGTACAATCTTGGTTAAGTAATTTATCTCCCCCACGTCTCATCCCCATCTCAAAGAAAGAATTAATACTGGGAGCTACTCAGATATTAAGATAAGTCACACAGCTATAGAGGGATATCATTCAAGATAAAAACTGTCAAAAGATTTTGAAGCAAGAGAGATCAACTACATAATTTCCACCTAAACTCACAGTTGAAACCTTGCCTTGTTCCCAGAAGTATACAGGCACAAAACTTGAACTTTTCTCTTCTGGAATCCATCTGATTGTTTCTCTGGTTGCCTTTTAGAGGTTTAGATTTTACTTAAAAGACCACCAGAAAACAAGATGAGCAGACACACCCACTCTCAAGTCTATAAGAACTTAAAAATTTACAACAACAAAAAACTCAAAAAAGCATAATTCTAAATGATGGTGCCAGAAGGCTGTTAAAAGCACATTATTTTTAACAAGTAGGACTGGCAGCTTTTAGAAGTTAGTGTGATCACAGCAAGATTTGAGTTAAAAGCATAGTAAAGACACCAGACAAGTTCTGACATTCACAGCAATGTACAGGTGAAATAAGGAAACAAAAATACCAAGCAGTTGAAATTGAGATCTACTAACAATAGGAGATTCTGTTAAAGCCACAAGCTCAGTGAAGTGAGAAGTACAAGTGATTCCTCTCAGGGAATCACGTGATTATCACAGGTATTTTAATTTACTCTATTTTAGTTACAACTCAAGCAAATGTATGATTTAAAGCAGAAAAGCAAGCATCTTGAAGGAAGTAATCTATATGAACACAATACATGAATATATATGAACACAATATATGAACACAAAAAAAATAATCAAGACAGAGCTGCCAGTGGGCTTGATTTAATTGCAGTGGGAGAAGAGTGACCACTTCCTTGCAGAGAACTTTGACGTACCTGTTAAAGAACTCATGTTTTTAAAATAATCATGTGCATCATGAAAAGGGCAACAGCTGCACAGCAATAACCTGACATGCAAATACCTGCATTTATTCAGTCCATGTAGGCACATGCTGATAAGAGATTTAAGCAGAAAAATATCCATTTTGCATCATCATATGTAGAAGGGATAGAGATATTTGCTCTGAAAAAAACAAACTTAAAACCAAGAAAAACATGCTACTTCGCAAGCAGCGTCAAAACATTAGGATTTTCATTACTGATTTAGCCTTATGATTATAATAGGCTGATATGTCTGAGCTGACGAAGGTGTTAAGAGTAGCAAAATTTCTGAAAGGCCACAATATTCTCTAATGTGGGAATGAGGATCTAGTTTTACTACTTCACTATGAAAACTGAAACTCGGGTAAACTTGTTTTCCCCACTGAAAGAAGTTGTTTAGATGTGGTTCACACCACATTAGCTACAGATTTGTGTATCAGCTTTCAGAACTTAAAACTGACCAAACCAACAACAGAAGATGCTCACCTATTCCTGTTCTCTTTGTTCATTGATGGCTCTATCTTTTCCTCACTGGCAATTACTATTATTACTATTTAAGATCTGACAAATCCGGTTAAGAAGTTTATCCCAACTATAAGCTAGAAGTTGTGTTTCCAACCCCTTTCTGGTGAGCTATGGTAATACTGAGTGTGCCACTCCTGTAGGCTACACCAAGAGCCACCTTACCGTTCTAACAAGAACTGTGGCAGCTAGCAAGCTACTTAAGGAGCCCATCTTTACCAGGTATGGATACCTGGCTTCATCAACATTAAAGTGATTGCTTTTCTTTACCGCTTTCATTTTTTTCTGAAGGAATATATAGTGTGGGTCCCTGCAATCACTTGGCAGAGAACAGGCAGAGGCAGAGGAGGGGATGGTGTCCAAAGGTTCTCACTACAATTGTAGTTAATAAAGCTTCTATCAGACACATCGTAAATCTTATTTGCAGTATTAGGCACATGGGGTACCCAGGTTCTGACACCTATAAAGCATCTCTTTTCTGGGGCAATCCTTTGTATCAATACAGGCTGAGGGATGATGTAACTGAGAGCAGCCTTGATGAGAAGGACTTGGGGGTACTGGTGGATGAAAAGCTGGACACAAACCGGCAATGTGCACTTGCATGCAGTCCAGAAGTCCAACCACATCCTGGGTCACATCAAAAGAAGTGTGGCCAGCAGGTCAAGGGAGGTGATTCTGCTCTCATGAGGCCCCACACCTGGAGTTGCGTGTCCAGCTCTGGAGCCCTCTGCATATGAAGGACATGGACCTGATGAAGCAGGTCAAGAGGAGGGCCACAAAAAATGATCAGAGAACTGGAGCACCTCCCCTATAAGGACAGGCTGAGAGAGTTGGGATTGTTCAGCCTGGAGAGGAGAAGGCTTCAGGGAGACCTTATTGAGGACTTAAAGTACTGAAAGGGAGCCTGTAAGAAACACGAGGATGCTCTTCAGCAGGGCCTGTTGTGACAGGACAAGGGAAATGGTTTTAAACTAAAAAAGGCTAGATTCAGACTAGATACAAAGAAAATATTTTTTATGCTGAGGACGGTTAAACACTGGCACAGGTTGTCCAGAGAGAAGGTTGATGCCCCATCCCTGAAAGCATTCAGGGTCAGGTTGGATATGGTTCTGATCAACCTTATCTAAAGATGTCCCTGCTCACTGCAGGGTGTATGGACTAGATTACCTTTAAAGGTTCCTTCCAACCCAAAGCATTCTATAACCCCTATCCTGAAATTACAGTAGATCCCAGCTATAATATTCTTTGCCCACAGTTTCCCAAATAATCTTAGAAAACCTGATCCATCATAAATGCCCAGACACTTTTTTTAAAGGACAGTCAGAGGCAATCCACTCATGTAGTGGACAAAAGAATACAAGCTGAACTGAAAAAAGATAAAACTAAATATGGCTTCAAAGCCTTTCCTCATAATAACCACACTGGTTAACATGACTTGTCATAATTCTGAATTAATCAGATGGAGAAGTTTTAAAAAGAAAATGGGCAAGACTGTAGAAAAATATAAAAGTGTATGTCTGCATGTGAGGCACACATGCCTAGGATGGACTAAGAGAGTGACTGAAATGTGTCAGTGTAAAAGCAACAGCAGAACTGCTGATAGCTCCTATCAACAGAATTAAGCACACCCATCAGGGAAAAGGAACACAGGGTAAGAGAAGGAACCTTAGCACCTTCCCTGCCAGACACAGATACCCCATCAAATACAGTCACCCTACATGAACGAAGGCCCAAACATTCAGATTTTATTATTCCAGGCCCATTTGAACTTGTAAGACAAAGCTTAAACAGCTGAACTGTCTTTTTAACAAAAATTACACCATGATGTCACTGCTGAAGGAAGTCACACTGCAACACGACCAAAGTGCACAAAAGCAAATCAGGCAATTGAATAAACCGCCAAATCAGAATTATGATTACCATCAGTACAAATAAAATACATAACTGACAAGCCCAAACCAAAAAGCTCTCTGGATGGGCAACTAGGAATAAATTAAGAACAGGATTGTATACATTCACAAAGCCATCTCCTCCTCAGCAGCCCCTCAACTTTTATAATCAACCACTTTTCCAGTCCACTAAATAAACTACCAGAGACTGAGTGACTGCAGGATGGCAGACATTATTGCACATAACACAGCACTACCCACTCCTTCACTTTTGTGACTTGGCCCATCTTTTTCATAGCATCTTCAGCACTGCACACACTCGGCTGTGCAGCAATTGTTATTATGAATTAATTCCTAAATAAATAAATAAATAAATAAATAAAAGAAACAAAGGAAAAAGCAGAGCCCACTACTGCCAGGATTCTATTGGAGGAACACCTCTAATCAGTTGTTTTAACAAAACCCAATTTTCTTCAAGATTTATTCTAGAGGACTTCAGATTTTGTCTGATTATGTGAAAAAACGTCAATCAATGCAATAAAAGAGGAAGCAAGCATACTTTAATGGAGACTGAAGAGACAAGGGAGGTCGCAGATATACACCTGTTTCTTAAATTAAATTTAGCAGCTTTGAAAGTTCCTCAATACACAGCCCTGCAGAAGGAAGTCCTTCATCTATAAAAGATGCAGGCTGAGCTGTATGAATAAGTCATAAATAATGTAACTCGGAGAATTCCTCCCCATCTCCTGGCAGAATAGAGCAGGAACAGCTTATGATTTTCAGATATATTTTGTTATTCAGAAATTATCTGTGGAATCATCTCCATGAATTACTATTTACTTATACCTTTTGCCTGAATAGTTGCTTTTATTTGGTGCTGGAAATTCCAGCTGCTTTGATTGGCATGTAGCTTATAGCACATCTTTCCTCCACTCCTGAGCACAAGCTCTTACTGGAAGCTCACACAATTACAAATTTTAATCTCAAACCTGAGTCAATGATTTGTTTTCTGTGAACCTAATAGAATGTTTCCTTGCAGCAATAAGCATTCATAGTATTGGTGCAAGCTCTGTAGTCATATTGACAGAGCTCTAGACTCAAGAGACCTGGGCTCTAGGCCTTAGGCAGGCGATTACCTCTAGTACTACCTGCATCTGAGCTTCTTCCTTTAAAAGCCACTAACAGCAGATGACAAAGCATGTTATGGAGGACAAGCAATAGTTACGAAACCAGAAACATTCATGAAAATTCTCTGTGCCATATTTACCTCAGGTTTTCAATATAGATACACCGTTCACCTAAAAACCCCACTTGCTCTTGTCTAAATAAAGTGGACTTTGATCAAAGACTGGATTAGGTGTGCAAAGGGTTGGACAGGCCAGAGGATGTTAAGCATGACTGTTTCAAACACAGTGATGTCACAGATCTTTTCAAGGTAATATGTCTTGCTTTTGTCTTTTAAGATTTTTTTTTCCCCCACCATTTTTAGCTGGATACTTTGCTTATTTACATAAAATGCAGTTGTCAAATATATGACCTGAACTTCTTAAAGCTTTATCTCCAGATGTGTTGTCTTTAATCTGCTGTCAATAATCTCCAAAGGAAGCCTCTGAAATTGTCTGTCTTATTCAGGATCCTTGTTTAGAAGAGGCTTTCTATGTTAGGAACTTCAGAGGTGTTTGTTGCTTGGGGTTGTTTTTCTTGTTCTTTAGGAAAGTGAATCCCCCTTATGACAGACGTAGTCAGTAACTTTAGCAGAGTTACTGAGCTGAAATACGGTTGTTCAGGATAACCTGTGTTCAAATCAGTCACTCTCTTGAAATGTGAAACCCACAAAGCTATCCCTGGAATAGAAAGAAAATTAGGGAAACAGGTCTGTTATAAAAATATCATTTAAAAATGGTTAAACCCTAAAACATTTCCAAGTAATGTATTTATTTTATAATGGGGAAAATGGAGCTTTGACAGCATGAAAATATTTTTGTTTTCTTTTATATTAAAAACAATTTTATCTTTCACTGCTTTCTTCCAAAATTTGAGTTATGCACAAAAATTTAACAGAATACTAAAGTAAAAAATCATCACTTGGTTTCAACTCCAACAAAAAATGCTTTCATGATCTCAGCTAAGTTTGGAGGAATAGAGGAAATGATGGTTATTTGATAGTATTTTAAAACTCAGCTTGGCTTTCCAACAAAAAAACCCCAAAACTTCCTGACCAAGCTTGGGTCCAACAATCTAGATGACAATTCTGCTAAAAGCATCAGTACACTTATCTTTTTGTTATCCACCTACCCATCAAGGTCCAAGAAAAATGCACACCAAAACAACAGGCAATCCCAGAGAAAAGCTTATGGAGTCCAATATTTAGCAAGAGGCAATATGCACTTTGCATCCCACTTCCAAATAAGTTTCACAATGAAACTTGAACATCAGGCTTATCCCTATTAAAGTGTCATAGCCATTTTGGGATGAATGTGAAGCAGCTAAGTGATCCAAGGCCAGTTTTTAAAGGTCAAATACCTGTTGTAGAAATAGTACGCTTGTCAGCAGCTTCTGCTGATGCGAGAGATTGCACTAACACAGAAATTTTACTACTGCTCATCAGTGCTAGAACAAGTCCCCGAAGAACAGTGCTAAGGTACATTAATAGGGCAATGTGGAATAAATATTTTTAAAATAGGAAGCTGCACTTCTGCTAAAGCAATTCACAGGCACTCAAGCAAAACAATCACTTCATTCTTAGCATGCAAAGGATTTCTATGCACTGCTAAGGAATACACCCAGGATTATTCTCAATGATCAATGCCTAATGGAAAAAACAACGGTCAAAAATATTTTCTTTGTTGCAAAAGACATTTGAATCGTACAGAAAAGTGTCATACACAGTAATAGCATATGTTGCTAGAATCTTTCAGCTACAGGTATCCAGAGAGTTTTCAAAGAGCAGTTATTTCAAGTAACTCGTTGCCTGCTTTCACAAAAAAAAAAAAAAAAAAAAAAAAAAAAAAAGGCAGCACAGTAACTCAGAGGATTTAAAGAGGATTTAAGTTATTTGCTCAAGAATATTCAGGGTCAGGCAACACCAGTTCAGAGACAGCCCTGTGAATAAACTCCTGCTCTCCTGATTTCCAATCCCCCATCCCAGCGAGTAGGCCAGCAGTGCCTCACCACCACAAATAGCAAACCTTCCACTAAGAGCTGCCTATGGCAAGTTTTCTACCCACATAAGATACATTAACCAAGATGTTCTGCGTACTCCAGTGAACACTGCCATACAATGACAAGGGGATGACAGCAGCATTCGTGTGAAGCAAGACCTCACTGAAGTGAATGATGCCAATATTTCATCTTTTCTAAAGGGCTTGGCTACATATTTAAAATATTTGCAATTGTAAATACTGCCTACCCATTTTACGACACAATAAAAAATGGTTTAATACAGCAATAAAAACCTCAACTATGCCTTGACAAAGTTATTTTAAATAATTCAAAAGTTCATATCTACTAAGTTTTAGACATAATTTCAGAAAGGCCTTGACACAATACCATTTACAAGTAAGGTAAAATATTTGACATATCAAGACTTATTAAATTAATCTCAAGCTTTTTATGGCACTAATGAATGAGCATGATCACATTAGGACTGTTAAGTAATTTGCATTAAGGGTATATATTGTAGATGCAAAACCAGAAAGTGGCATATGCCTTAGTACTGAAAGTGGGTTTCAGAGCTAACAAGGCTGCAAATGGAGAATAGTTGTTGTGCGAGCAAAAATATTTACCACAGTGACCTAGGGTACAAGCAACATCAAACCATTCAAAGAATTACAAGCAGCATGCACAGCATTCTGCCTGTCAAAACCTCACACAACCAAAACAATTAATAATTAGAGTAAATTAATCTTGTTTGCAACAGTCAAGTGTTTCATAACAAATAATCTTTGGCCAGGCATGCGAACAACCTCATACCCACTGTGAAAAGGAGGATTTGGTCTGCACTACATTTCTAGCCATTGAGACCCACTAGCCAGAGGTCCTTGGCCTACCCAGCCCAAGCTCATGGCATTTGTTATCCCCAGAAGGAGCAAGGGGTCCAGCTGTCACCCACAGGCATCAGAGCCAGCTCCAAGGTAAGGGGGGTTACCAGCACACATGCTGCAGGAGTAACCAGGCATTCATGTTCAGAGCACACCGTGCCTTGGTCAAGCAGGACAGCAATGGGCGAGCATGGAGGCAAGGTCTGCCTCTAGTGAGGCCAGTGGTGGTGGCAGCAATTTTGGCTTAAAGAAAAAAAATAAAATAAAAAAAGGAAAAAATCAACTCAGTGTTAAGAACTTGAGGAAAGCATTTCTCCCCTAGCTGCCCATTCAACTGCTCAGAAGATGGATTAGCACAATATATTTTTTTTCTTTTTTGAACACGATTTAAGCCTAACTTTTGCATTTCAACTGAAATGAGGCATGCACAGCTCACGAGCAGCTGAGTTGACAAGCCTAACAGAACAGTGGTTCCTGGATGGATGGAGAAATCTGGCACAAACTCCCCCAAAGCAACATCACCCTCCCCACAAAGTTCCTTTCACTACCTTAAGACAGCTGCTGCTGTTGCAGCAGCACCAGATTCAGGGGGCAGGGAAATGGTGGTAGTTTGTATTTTATTTTTGGTTGTTTCTTCATTTGGTTCATTGTTGTGGGTTTTGTTTGTTTGTTTACTGTGGGATGCTTTTGTAGTTTGTTGGTTTGGTTTTGTGTGTGGTTTTTATTTGTTTTTTGGTTGGTTGGTTTTGGTTTTTGGTGGTGGTGGTGGGTTTTTTTGGTTTTTTGAGCCATCACAATCAATTCCAGGACTGTTAAACCTGCAAGGTAATGAGGATGTTTACTTTAAAGCTATGTACTGCATAGAATAGAACCATGTAGGTTTGGCTTTGTAAAGGAGTACAGTTTGACTTTGAAAATTACAACAAACAGAAGTTAAAGCACAGAGGAGAAGATTTTTACCGCATACATCATTTGCACTTCTATTTGTCTATGTTTTAGGTTCCCCCCCCTCCCTCCCCAAAAGTGAAATATGTATTAAAAGGTGCTTATCGCATTTTAATCAGAATTATTTTGCTGTTCTGTCTGAGAAGCCTGGTACCACCTGTTCCTGCACTCACCTGGCATCAAATACTTTTTTCTTACCAAGATTAGTCAGCACACTTCCAAGGAATCAAGGCAGTATTACAACAAGATAAGAATTAAAATACACAGCATCCCCAATTCATATGCAGGTAATTGGCAGAAATAAGATATATTTTTCCGATTTAGACACTCTGGAGTCCTCTTCTTGTTAATTAAAAAAGGTAAGGTGAATGATTTAGATGAGCAATTCAGAAGAATTAAGAACCTTCGGGAACCTCTGTTCAAAATAAGAGCTGAAATTTCTGGAGACTTATAAAAAGCTAACCTTAGTCACACATAGCTTTGTGCATACACATGGCACACTCTGAGCTCTCCATTTTCTCCTACCCTTCCCACATTTAACAAGCAGTAAAAGCGTCAGAATAATCTTGATGAATAATGCCTGTGTCAATAGAAAATTTTCCACTCCATGCTGCCTTCAATAACATTAAGTTCATTGTTCAGGGTAGGAATTCTGGAAACAGGATGCCTGGGTTTTCAAAAATGATAGCTGTATGATGAAAGTAGTAAGGAATAAAATTGTTGTTGCCAACCAAAAAAAATTTTTTTTTTTTTTTTTTGGCTTTTTAAAATGCCACTCAATATGCACAAAAATTTAGAAGGTTTTTTTTTTTTTACTTGTTAAACTCAAGTGCTTTGTGCCACTCTACATAATCATTTCTAACCACAAGATTTTTTTTAACACTTAAACATGAACAAATACCTATTTTGAAAACACTGTTCAAAAATGGGTTTATTTGCTTTTCCTCAGTATTAACATTTGCCCAAAGGAGCACGAGAAGGCCCAAACTCCTGTCCTCACCATGATTTCTATGCCAACGCTAGTCCAATAGCTGTATAAACCATTTATAAAGGCCTAGGATCAAACTGGCAGACCTTGCCCATATGAGCACTGTGCCAGTGCCGTGGTGATACACCTGCCGACTGGAGCAGACTCACAGTTGAATTTCTGATACGTGTAGAGGAATGTGATTCTGACTATATATAAAACTATGTAAAGATGCCTGCAGCAGAAGCCCAGTCTAACATACATTAAGGGTTTATCTGTCCATGGCATGCTGGGGAGAGTCAAGGCAAATCAGCTGAAGGCACAGGAACTTAAAAAGAATTACTAGATGAAAGTTACTTCTAAGAGTGAATACTGACACGATACTTTAAACATGTTTTAAGGCAACATACCCTGGATTTAGAAGTCTATTTATTTATTTTCTCTTTTCAAAGCATATATGTGAATAACAGGAAGACAGACAAGAAAGCAGTAAAGATACAGTAAATGACAGCCTTACAGAAAGTACCAGTCTTACATATGTATCATCCAAAGAAATGTAAATATATTTAAAATGTCATTAAAATCCACCCCCCACTAAGGGTATCAGAACACTTCAGGAGGCACAGAGACTGGGGAGGTTTCATCTGGAGGCACAGGTTCATTTCCAACACCAAAGCCAAAAGAAGAATTACATTTGGGAGCTAATTCCACATTAGAAACCCTCAGACTACCCAAGAGTGGTCTTTGCTCTATAACTCCTCTGCTGTTATTGTGCTGGGTCTGTGTTCCTCTTCCTAAAAATCAGGATTATAAAATTATAATCCCACTGCAATTTACCACAAATAATTCTGGTAGGCCTCACCTGAGCAACTATCTTTGCAATATGGGACAGCAGCAGCATGAATTAGTGGCCTGACAGCTTTCACAAGCCAAAGTGCTGTATCTTTATAGTTTTTTAAAAATAAACAAAAAACCTCCCAAGAAATTTCATAGAAAAGTACAAAATATGCAGACATAAAATATTATATAGCAATTGTATGTCCCCATTGTATATGTGGGATATTAGGCCTGGAAACAACTTTTTGCAGCACAGTTCTACAGTTCTGCATTAAAAAAACAACCTCCTGAACTCACTTCACAACTGCTTCCTTTTACTCTTTCATCTCTTGATGCTCAGCTGCCTCACCTACAGCAAATTAAGACATTCTTTCCAAGCCTACTAGAATCTATTCCTGATGGCAAAAATCATCCTGCACATACCAGAATTTAAACTCCAAGTTGTTCTTCTCTTGAGACTTCATAGATTAAAACCTAAATTATATTAAATTTTGTTCAAACCATTCTTCAATCAGTTTCAAGGCACAATCCATTAGAAGAAAAAAAATTCAGACTGCATAGTACAAAGACTGGCTTCTGCACAAGTTTCTACGTGATTCAATTTTGGTTGACTAACTTGAAATTCATACACCATATTGTACTAAATGGGACAGTAAGTATCCAGTAAGACACTGAAATTGTGCATAAATTTATGCATCAATTGCAGTTCTTTCCTGGTCTCCTACATGTGATGCTTTTAAGGCCATAAATATATCTGAGAGATAAAAAAAAGACTGTAAAGAATTATTCCATCCCCCAAATAAAGCATGAGGTCAAGGACATGGAAAAGGAGCAGAAATAATCTTGGCCTGATATTTTGGCCACAAGTCTATTTCACTTTTTAAAAATGGATTTAATAAACTTTGAGATGTTTTGTATTTTACCTACATAAAATGATAATAATTAATCTGTTTATAATTGCACAGATGGAACATACAACTTCTAATTAATGAATCAATCTAAACAGTATTTGAACTACTGCTTTTATAACATAAGGCTTATGTTTTCCTCCCTCCCAAAAGGCTATGCATTCTTTACTTGCTCATCTGCAGGAATTTACAGGTGTTAAATTAGCCACAGTAAGCCTTACCTTTTGTTCCCTGAATGATATCAAAGCATATTGAGAATTACAGTAGAAACATATTGAGAGTTACAGAGAAAAAGTTAATTAAAAATTTGAATATAAGCACTAGAAAGTTCAAACAAAAGATTTTTCCCTAGTTCCTACCAAGTCCTAGCTGCATGCATAATTACACATAAATCAGACTAACTTTCTGTGCTTTACTTCTTCAATAAAAAAAAAAATAAACCTTTCCCCCTGCAATTTAGCTATACATTTATAAATAACCAGGGCTCCTATTACAGTCAAAGTCTTGTGGATGTGATGTTAAAATGATAAGATATGCACAAAAGGAACAAAAAGTTCCAGTGATTTGTATTGCTGGGGCAGCTTGCCAGGTTCCCCATCTAAATCTATCCTATAAATAGAGGTGTTCTACTGTAAAAAAGTTTCCCAAGTATCCACTCTGGTTTAAAGACAAATTCCTTCAATGTCAGCTTTCCACAAATACAAATGATTGAGTTTAGCTCATAAATGTCATCTGAAAGCAAATTTGAAGATTGCTGCCTCCAGTATTCATACCAAAATAGCAGTCTTTGTGTTAAAGGCCACTGTGTGACATACAGAAAGAACATCCCCCCCCCATCCTCATTTCTCACTAAAGCCTTGCACACAGATACTTAAATTAACTATGCAAGGATTTAATTACACTCCCTGTGGAAAAGATGATGCACATAGTTGTGTTTTTATTATTATTTTCATTTGACAGTAATCAAACTTAAAACTATCTGTACCTCTCAAAACCCATCAGAGTAAAATTTTCCTCTCAAACAATCTGTTAGTGACCATGATAGAAATGCTGTTAAAGGGAATTCAAGAGGACAAGAGAGCCAAGGTAAAGACATTAGGACACATGCCAGCATAATAAGCAAGAGCCCTTAGTTTGCTGTATGTGGCAAACTGATAGTTCCCCATCCCACTCACTCCCGTGCACTGTGTAAGCCTAGCCATCACAGAATACGGGGCAGAAGCATTTCTTAATGACACATTTTCAGCCTTGAAAACAAGCTATCACTGCCATTAGTTTTCCACCAGTTTCCTTGAGGCAGATTTGATTAAATATCACTGGATAGAGCTCATGACTTCAGTTTCTTTGACTAGCTTTGAGTAGTTCAGACAATGCTTTGTGCACTGGCGTATGTTTAATACAGGCTCTGGGACAGTACTTCCACCACCACAAGGCTAGCACAAGAGAAAATGACTAAATTTTATAGTAGTACTGAGGCCATGAAGGTGTCAAAAGACACAAAAAGCGGTGATAGTTTTTACATATTCATCCACTATAGTGATAAGAAAAACAAAAGCAAAACACTAAATAGGTGGTATTCTATATATTAAATAATTTTAACAGTCAAAATAGAGGCACATATTACCAGTGAACCACAGAAGCAGCGTGTTAAATCCTAGAAACCTTATGCATAGACGCCCTGACCATCATGCTATACTGACCTAGGATCAGTAAATAAATTTAAGATTGGAGCCATTAGGTTCTGCCCTTTTCCTCACAATTTGCCCTTCTGTCTCTCCACTTTTGCTAAACTCTTATACCAAGCATACAACCTGCTTGCACCAGATGGTAACACAGCAACATAGGCATTTCCACCGGCAGCACTCCTCCAACACCCATCAAAACCCATGAATCCTACACGTGCACTTTCTAGAACACACTATGTTTCACTGCATTGCCCTCTGGGAGGAGCTACGCAGCCACTATGCCGTCAGCTAACTCATAGACATGTCTATGAAGGACAAGCACCCAAAGTTAGCATGACATCTCACAAAAACTCTACCTCTGCTTTCTATGTTCAGGAAAGACCTAGGAAAGTCAAGTGAAGGAAATAAGATTAATAACTCTAGCAGATAATACATACTCAATATTAAAAATAATCAAGAATTTAGAGAAAGTGCATTTTGCAGCTGATTAGATTTTCTCCTCTTTCCACCCTAAGGGAACCTTTCCATGCAGGGAGGAAAATGGCCATCCACACACAGGTAAGAGCAAGTCTCTGAAAAATGTGAGATCACATACTTTTCAAGTGACATGTGCAACAGTTAAGTCTAAAAAAAGTAAAAAAATAAACCCCCCTGTACTTGTTTATCTTCTACTAGTCTGCAAGCGATTTAAAGGCTTTCTCCTGATAAGGAAAAAAGCAGCTCAGAAGCTGAATGTCAAGGAAACTGCTCAGCTCCCCTCTGTAGATTGAAAAAAAAAAAATAAAGACAGAGAACACTGAGTTCTGCAAAACTCTCAAACAAATAGCACATTCAAGAAAACTGCAGTCTGCTTTGACCATTTTGTGAGTAAAATAAAGAATAAGCTAATGTAAACTATCAATTTCTAATAATACGCACAGTTAGAACCATACCTAGAAATAGCTAACAGTTGATTGAGTGTGGTTTTCCTCTCCCTTCTAAATTGCAAGGCTAATCCTATAGCTCTTCACTCTGGAAGGTGGGAATGTGATGCAAGGTACAGATTAAGTTCACTTTGAGGGAACAAAGACTCAGAAAAATATTTTAGGAGTTCTGCTTCCATAGAGAACTCAGATTCCTGAATAAACCCATGAACCTGTGCCAAAAATCAACTTGACTGAAGGTCCAAGTGACCTACAACCAACGCAGGAGTAGAAAACACTCTAACCTAACAAGGAGCAACTTTACATATGTACAGCTGTATGCAATCATAAGACGTGCCTTTTATTACACCATGCATGTATTAACAGATGCTTAATACATAAAATCCAGTGTCACTGTTATACAGCCTCAAGCACCCTCTTTTAGCAGTTATAGCCATTACCACCACACAGATACACTGCCTTTCCATAAAGCATTCCTGCCCCAGCCAGCACCAAGGCAGACTTAGAGCTGCTACCTCCTAGACAAAAAACTAAAAATTAAATAAAAAATAATAATAATTTTAAAAGCTGCATTCACTGCTCCCTTCCCTGAAGCAAGGTAAAATAAACCTCACCAGGTTGAAGGAGATGAAGCAATACCTGCACCAAAAGTTCCAACCAGCTCTGGCAGATGCACAGCTCAGCTACGGTGACAAACACTATTCATATAAAGACATCTTTTCCAAGCCCAGAAAATGTTTGCAGTAATATGTGTGCGCACACAGTAATATTTTTTCTGTTATTAAGACATGTTTTAGTATAATTTCAGTTTCCATTAAGTTATCTGAAGGGCTTTTAGCACGTGGTGGTTGTAGCAGCTCTCACTGAGTAACACTAGGGCATAGATACACAAAGTACCTTTCAAATATACTTGAGAAGCATATGCAGAAGTTATACTTGCAAATACACATGGAAGCATTTAAATATGCACTGTGTACAACGTCAAAAAGTACAGTCCTATCAGTGAAAGCAATAAAGCTCAGCACTTTAACCTTCCTTTAGTTGCATTAGAAATGACTGCTTGAGGTTGGCTGAAGCTCCTGTTAATGAATTTTGAATGAAGTGCACTTTCTCTGTCTCCTGTTTTAGAAGCCGCTCATCCTATTTCTAAAACATCTTGTGGCTCCAATTAGCTAGGAGTTGATCTTCTGCGTACTGGTTAACTCACAATCAGGTGGGGAGTTATCTTAACCTCAGCAGCGCTCCCCCCACAAGTTGTATCTGAAGCATTACAATTCAAACACCACTTCTAAATGGGGTCACACATGTGGCAGAGAACAGGGCACACCAGCCCCACACCCCTCATCCAGTGGTAGTGCTTCTGTGGCAGTACTTCAAGGCACTTGGAAAACAGCCCTTATTTGCTCCTAGGACAGCAGCCATGTACCTCCAGCTGCTCCAGCTCTTCACTTTAGTGCCTCAAACAGGTGTAGGGCTTGGTTCATGATTTGCTGAGAGAAAACAAATAGAAGAAAAAGCCATAGGAGAGTCCATCTGTTCTCAACAGAGAAGGTAATATGTGAGGAAGAACAGCATACTCTTCTTCAGCATTCTCACTACTCCCTGGCTGCATGCCCCCTCTGGTGTCACACCACAGGATCACCCTAAGATATCCTCCATACTGCTTGGAAGCCTTGCAGAAATCTCCACACATCACAGTATACCAAGAGCAAGCTAGGCCACCAAGGGGATCCCACAGCAAGAAAAGAGGACTTATAGACAAAGGCCAGCTTCAAAAAGAAAAGGTCTAGCAGTAGCTAATTCCAGCCAGGAATCTAGTTCATAAGGCAATCTCCTAGCAATAAAGCAGGCCTGATATCAATCAGGAAGTGAGTCCACAGGTCATCATTAGAAAGAGGTCAAGTAATTGGTAATAGACAAGGTCAAGCCAAGAAATCAGTCTAAGGCTGAAGTCCAGATCATAAAAGTACACAGTCGGACAAAGGTGAAGAACAGCATTCCTCCAACAAATCTCTAACAGGGAGTAGAGGCCCAGATCTGGGTTTAAATAGAACTCATGCATGTGGGTGGAGGCCCAACATAAGTCTGTTTAGGGCCATTAAAGCTTATTAGTGCCTACAGGGCCTTAACATGTACTTGAGAGCAACAGCAAACCGCAGTTCCCCTTACACAGGGCATATTAACAGAGTGAGATGTGATTGTAATGTTGTGTCGGCTTTCTACTCCCCCTGTTAACTGGTTGGTCTTCTTCCTCACCTATCCCCAACCTCAATAAAGACCTGTCCAATTAATAGCCTATGTATAAGACATGAGAAGATGCAACTAAGCAGCCATTATTTTACTCTGTGCTTCTATACAGCCTTTTGGAATCTTTTATGATTCTGTTCCCCTTTTGGGAGACTTTGGAAAGCTGAATAAATAATACAACCTCCAGCAACGCACACACCATACTGAATGAGTAGTTCACAGTAGCTCCTGTAGTATTTACTCATAGAATCATTTAGGTTTAAAAATAAGATCATCAAGTCCAACCATTAACCTAACACTGCCAAGGTCACCACTAAACCACATCACTAAGCATCACATCTACATGTCTTTTAAATACCCACAGGGATGGTGACTCCACCATTTCCCTGGCAGCCTGTCCCAGTGGTTTACAACCCTTTCTGTGAAGAAATCTTCCCCAAGGTCCAACCTAAATCTCCCCTTGAGCAATGTGAAGCCATTTCTTCTTGGCCTATAACTTACCACATGGGAGAAGAGATCAACTATCACATCCTTTCAGGTGGTGGTAGAGAGCAGTAAGATCTCCCCTTAGCCTCCTTTTCTCCAGGTAGATCAACCCCAATTCCCTCAGCTGCTCCTCATTAACACTTGATCTCTAGGCTCTTCACCAGTTTCCTTGTCCTTCTTTGGATGTGCTCCAGCACCTCAATGCTCTTCTTGTAGAGAGGGACCTAAAGCTGAACACAGTATCCAAATTGCAGACTCACCAGCACCATGTACAGGGGAACTATTGCTTCCCTAGTCCTGCTGGCCACATAATTTCTGATACAGGCCAGAATGCTGTTGGCCTTCTCGTCCACCTGGGCACACTGCTGGCTCATGTTCAGCTGGCTGTCAAACAGCACTCCCAGGTCCTTTTCCAACAGGCATCCTTCCAGCCCCTTTTCCCCAAGCCTGTAGCGTTGGCTGGGTTTGCTGTGAACCAAGCACAGGACCTGGCACTTGGCCTTGTTGAGCCTCGTACAGTTGGCCTTGGCCCATCAATCCAGCCTGTTCAGATCCCTCTCTAGAGCCTTCCTACCCTCAAGCAGATTAACCCCCCCCCAAGTTAAGTGTTGTTTGCAAACTTACTGAGGGTGTGTTCAAATTACTGAGGGTGCATTTCCCATTCACTCCACCCTAGAAGGAGTTTATGCATTGAATAAAACAGAACAGGAAATTTCCCCTGGCCTCCCAAAATAGCAAAAGCCACCCATGCATGCTATTGTATTACTACTTCTTTCATTGAAATTACTAAGCACTGAGTCACCATACTCAGTGCTTTGTATCAGGCCCATAAACCAGATGGCACTACGGCTTGACCCCTCTCTAGGATGTCTAGACCTTGAGTGATGCTCCAGAAGATGTATCACTTTACTATATTTGAGAGGCAATAAGGAAGGAGAAGGACAGAGAAGTACAGGGTAACAATGTGATGTCAAAGCTAGAGGAGGGATTGGGATGGAGGGTTAATGTGGAAACTTGACAATCTGTTTGATGTTTGTTCTAAATTATTGCAGAATTTGTCCCATCTATATTAAAATTTTATGAGCAACAAAGATACAGCTACAGAAAATAGAAAACCTGTCTCTACTCTATAAAGAATTGGTGCTCCTTGAGGTAACTTTTCTCCCAAGAAGATACTTAGGTATTTTGCTTGGAGCTTGACAACGAAAATATTGTCACTTCCACGGAAGAAACAGATGTAGAGAAAACAAGTAAAAAGCAACAGAAGTGTTTCAAATGTAACTACTACTGAAGAATTTCTGGAACAGAATGCATATGAATTAAGCAAATGAACACTTAACAGTTGTGCTTTCCTGAGACAACTTGGATGATATTTTGGTTTTGGCAGGTAGTCCTTCTCCAGCTGAATTCACCCCCTCTGGGTATTTTCACCTTGACTCAACCTAATTGGTCTTGAGAGGGTCTGTCTGGTTGTCTTCATTGTAATTATTACTTTCAAGGAAAATTAAAACAATTGTGGCAGTCATCAGTGTAATGATAAATCTTGCCCCTGCCACCAGCTTGCTAGCCTAAGGTCCTCAAAGTGTAAGAGTTTGTGGTTTCATGAAACACTAAATGGAAGTAATATATTCTTATATTTTCTCTCCCAGATGTATGTGATGTTTCACCATACATCTCATACTTATCTCAGAGAAAGAGGATAACACTAATGAAGCATATGCCATTGCAAAGAAGTCTTTGTTAGGGAGGAAACTTTGTGGTATTTTATCAAAGTTGTTAAAGTAATGATAAATCCTTCACCAGGATTTTGACCTCATCCCAACATAGGTAAAGCTTTCAGTTCTCTGCTTGGTCTGTGTTAGATTGCTCCATTGCTTGTAGAAAGAAATTACGTTACACACAGGTATATAGATAATCAGGTGGTGACATATATCTTGTCTTGTCTTTCTGTAGTCCCATGTTTTCTACCGTGTTGCCCCACTGTCACTGTGGTCTTTGACTTTTATTTTATTTTTTCCCTGTGCAGGTTTCTCAGGTATTTTCGAGGAAATCAGCTGGACAATATTAGCAATTAGCATAGTGAGGCAGAGGATAATTGCACTGATTAGTTGCTGGATGGCCAAAAACGGAGGTTAAAAGACCATGGCCAATTATAAAAGAAAGGACAGATAAAAGCAGTCTCCCAAGGTGGTAAAAGAGGGGAAATACATATGCATGCAGTGCAGCCAATAGTTGAAACCAGATGTTTAATTTAATATTTGGATTTTGAGCAGCAGTTTTGGGGGCTTCTGCCTGTTTTACAAACCCTGCTGACAACATGACACTTCCCCAACTATCTGAGGGGAAGAAGGTAATGTTGGTTGTCATGTATGTAACAGTAAAGCTGACTGGCTAAGAGCTACTTCTTCTTGCACCATGAAAAATCACATTCAATTGTCAGAGAAAAGGCTACAGAACTGTGGGGAGACTATGCTTCAATATGGCTCTTAGCAAGGGCCCACGTGTCATAAGGCCACTCTAAGCAATGTGGGGACAGTTTTGGCTATTTTGCTAAATATCCTCGTGAGTTATAGGAATGTATTAATTCATTACTCCCTCTCTACATGCAGAGTGCATCAGTGTCCTGGTTTGGGTGAGAACAGAGCTGGTTCTGTTCAGTGATTTTATTTTTCAGTTCAATACTTGTAACTAACAGAACTTTCTGAAGTTAGCAGCCTGTTTTCACAGACAGTGTCTGCTGCTGGCAGTGATAACCCCCCATGTTTAGAGTCACTGCCAAGGATTAGTGTGCAGACCAAGGCCACTGCTGGATCTTGTGTACCACATTGGGGGGTGCAGGAAAGTGAAAGGCTGCACCTGCAG
>JANHGN010004420.1:90970-110714 GCA_024605025.1 Megaceryle maxima
AAAAAAAAAAAAAAAAAAAAAAAAAAAAAAAAAAAAAAAAAAAAGAGAGAGAGAGGAATTTTCTAATGCTCCTTGAGCAATTAGATCCATTAGGCATGCAGCTTCCTTAAAGGCAACAGCTAACCTAATAGAATGGCCACATACAATATTTTATTCAGATGACATTTTGGATTTTAGCACAGTTAGCATTTATGAGAAGCTGCCATTGCTTAGTGTATCTCTTAAAATGATCCAAACAGGCTATTTATCATCTCCAGAAGTCTCTAACTGGCTGCTTATATTTCACTTAGACTTAAGTAAGGTGACTGCTTTCTGGCCAATGAGCAATTTTTAACGTAACCTTCAATAATACTTTCTCAAATGCTATTACTGGGCCATGTGCCTATAGAAAGATTGTTATCAGTGTGTCAGCAAATATCTGAATGTAAACATACTTTTGAGAGAGATATGCTAAAATTATGTCAAGGGACAGGTGAATGTTGGCTCAGGAGAACTACCTTTTTTTAAGACTACCATCCATAAATTTTATGGGAGCTATGGGCAGAAACTATCCAGGATGAAAACTACGCTCTTTTAATTTAGTCTGTATGTTCTGAGGTAGTCATCAAGCTACTGGTGAAGAGCTTTTTCAATTAATTTTGAAGGTAAAATAGCACTGATACTAGCCCCAAGTTTCCCAAATGCACTGTAGAGTCCTTATTAAATCAAAGATGTGACCTTGTCAATCTGAAGCCCGCTGAAAAAGAGGTTTTACAGAGAGGTAAGTCACCTAAATGTGCCAGAGGAGCTGCACAGCACAGAGATTCTGCCTAATGTGCTAAAATGACCCAAAAGAGAAACAGGGGAGGAAGAAAATCCTGTCATTTGTGGGCTAGAGAACAAGAAAAGAGATCTTTGTTATCTATGGCTAAAAATCAAAAGCCTCAATTTCAAGAAGACACGAGTCTATATGGATCTTTAGAATATTGTGAAAAACACTACAATGCAAAACAAAGTATAAATGCCTAAATAATAATTTAATGTTAAGTGGTACATTCCCAGCTACATTTGAGGCATTTACTTTAGCTGATAGAAAAAATAACAACCTTGATGATACTCAAAAGATATTTCTGTTTAATTCAATGGTACTGCATTAGCTGGTACCCACCAAAGGTATTTCTTCAATGATCTCTTCAGCTCTCAAAAAAGTTTCAATTGCAAGCATTTTTCTAAACCCCTAAAATTCTCAAACTGCTTGGTTTGGGATGCAAAGTTGTACTGAATATTAAGCTTCTACCATTCTTACTAATGCATATGACTGAACATACTGAGGTCTCCAAAGCCAGCTCCCTTGCCATAGCCTTGTGGTCAGAATAGCTTCCTCAAAGATGCCAGGAAAGTGCAATCAGTAGACATGTACTTTGCTACCTGCCTGACCACAATTCAAAATCACTGGAGGTTTCTTCCCCAGAATGATGCAAGTCGGAATAGCAGCACAGCTAGATGAAGTGTGAAAAGAGCTGCTCCCCAACATTGACTCAGAGGCCTCACACCTCTACCTCTGCCAATGTTACCAGCCTATGACGCTTATGCTCTGCTGGTGTCAATCTGTACAGTGTCACCGAGTTATACAGAAGAAAATTTGACTTTGCAACTTCCACTCGTGCAGTGTGTCTACATTAGCCCAGATCCAGGGCTAAACTGTAGCAGTTGCTCTAGCACCTGATGACCCCTCCCCAGACAAGAAGAGGAACTGGGAAAAGGAGCGGAGATCTATAGGCTGAAATGGAAATTAATTTAATGAAACAGATTAATACCAATGCCAATATAAAGTCTACAGTTATATTTAGCCCAGCAAATGTACAGTCATCACAATAAAAAAAAGAATGGTCCTTTAGCGCAGAACTGTTAAGAGATGCCCTTCAGGTATGGAGAGAAGCAAGAGTAGAAGGAGGAGGAGCACAAAGAGCCCCTGCCCTCATCAAACCTCCCCCTTTACAATAAGTATGATGTTTATGGTCTGGGATACACCTGTGAGCCAACCTCAGGGCAGCTGCCCTGGCTGACTCCAAGCTGCTAATGGCCTGCACACCACAGCTGGCCTATGATTCTATCCCAGCAAAACCAGGATATGGTGTTATAAATACTGAGGGGCAACTCAGGGTCTTTGGCACCAACATGCATAAATTTCCACCTTAAAAGTTCAGAATAATCTTCTTTTAGCTGCAACTAGGCAGCAGATGCTTCCTGTCAGTGAATCAGCTGCTAGAGGAAGACTTCATTAAATGTACAAGATACTGCATTTACATTTTGACCCATTTTAAAGATGGCTGAGGAGGAGTGACAAGTCAGTCATTAAGTCCTAATATTTTGGCAGAGTGCATTCCAGACTCCTAACAGGAAGAAAAATAACAGTCTAACTATAGTAGCTTATTCTTATGTTTAATTTATGGCAATCATTTAATTAGCAGTACCTTGCCTCCACTCCCCACTTCTCCAGAAATGGTCTGGCTATACTGCACAGTTCAAGGAGCACGCATACCCTCCAGAGAAAAGCAGAATGCGCACGGGGCTTTCTGTTCAAAGAGGACCTGGTAATAGTTTTTAGTTCAGCCCAGGAAAGCACCTTTGAAGTTACTTTCCAAAAACTTATCTTTTCTTGTACGTGAGTTCACATTGCAGAGGTCTCTCTGCCGCAAACCAGATTGCCTTCAGATGAGTTCAAACCAAAACATGCACCCCTGTGGTACACTTGGTGTGGCCTATCTATGAACACACATTGGGGTCAACAGACAAGTCTACAGCTAGTCTGAGGTCAAAGCCACCAATACACATGGAGTACAGACCCTGGGCACCTAGGAGCAGCTCTCTGACTCTCCAGATCTGCTCATGTTTCTCCATGCTGTCCTCTGATACAGACATGTCTCCATGTGTCCTTTTTTCCATACTCCGAATAGAAGGAAATTTGATAATCAGCAGTCAGCTGATTCTACAGATTAAACTGCAGATATAAAATCATAAAAACCTGGAAAACCACCTTCAAATCCTGAGGGTTTGAGCAAAGCTTTGCATCACAGATCTGACTGAACTGTCTATGATGGAGAGATTGCCACAGTAATGAGCACTGTGGCTTCAGCAAGGAACAGTGTTACCTACTGTATGTGTTCCCTTTCCCTTCCTTGGGCCCCGTGCTAACCTGCAAAGCACCTCTCTGCCAGATCTGTGCTTGTATGGATATTATGAACAGAATTTAATTCTTCAAAGACACATCAGAGGTGGAATGCAGAGAAAATTTGAAAAGGGTGAAAAGGGGCTGTGAAAAGACCACTACATCACTTCTGCTTCACATGAGACTATAGACCACAGACCAGCAGACTAATAAATACTTCTCTCCAGCTCACTTCTCTTTTGGCGGCACATACAACTGTATTCATATTCCTGTCTGTCTCACTATCGCCACAAAACCATCTTGCCCCTGGTATAAAAGAAAAGGAGGAAAAAAAAAATCCCTAGAGCAACATTACTTCCATCTTTTTTTAATCATCTTCCATACCCCTCTTCAAACACATACTGACTGGGAACCATCAGAGCATATTATTCAGAAATATTCTTAGAGATCTACTAACTCATTTCTCAAGGGAGTAGGAGGGAAATGGGAAGCCTGTTTCCCAGAGGCAAATGGAGCAAATCTATCTTACTGGCAGACTTACGCACACACACCACTTTCTGCAGTCTAATTTAACACAGACACAGAAGACAACTGGACCAATAGTGAAATTAGGAATGTTGCATTCAAACCAGTCTGTCATGTAACCCTGATACACATAGGAGAGCCTCCAATTTCAAAGTCAAATCATAACTTGTGCGCACACAAATCTTCTTTTTGGTCACATATTCTAAGGCATATAAACTGAATTCCATATCAATTCCTGTGTTCTGAACTTCTAAGCCTTTCATCTTTTTAACACAGCACTGAAGTGATGGTGCCAAATATTGCAATTTAAAATATACTGAATCTGGTTAGTTTGGAGTTGTTTGTGTAGAATACTCATTTATATGTGTTTTGATCTTAAACTACAAGGTCTTCTGCTTAATTTGTGTTAAAGATGTTGGGGACATTTTGTAACTACAAAGGGGTGAAGAAAGTGTCTCATGTACTTTATGTAAAGAGAAATACTGTATGTAACCCACAAACACTCTTAGGAATGTGATTCTCTGAATTTGAAGAGCTTGGTACTTTGCAGGATGTGTTAGGCTGGACACTGAATAAAGGACAGAAAGGCATTCAGTTCTACGCCACCAATTGCAAGACAGAGCAGGGCCACTTTGCTGTGGTTTTTTGATGACAAAGGCAGGATTTAGTCATCAACAAGCTTTCAGTATGCTGAAGCTCATGAGATAATTGACTTTAAAAAGACAGATATTCACAACTATTGTTTTCAGAAGAGGGGTGCATTGCCTCTTGCCTCCATTCTCTCAGCAGGTTAGGCTGCCAATGAAGCCTGGAGGGGGTTGAGTGACTGCTGCAAGCTCCCATCTAGGCAGGAAAAAACATATCAGGACATTCCACTGAAAGCCACCTTCTTCCTGAAAAAGCAGATGTTGACTTGTTCCATGTGAGTGGTATAATGTCCCTTACCATCTTGCACAATGTAGTTCATTTGCATTCCTCTGCTTCCTACCACTGGGAATGTCTTAGCTGGTATTTAATATTCTGGGTTATTTAAACTGGATCCAAATCTTATTTATCTAAATCTACTAGAATTCCTGTTCCATTTTTACACTTATTCTGAGTTACAGATTCAAAGGTATCATTCTCCCCTCCTCCCTTAGTTCAATTCATTCTTCTTCTTCCTTAAAGGATCTATCTCCTCTCAAAACCAAGTAACTTGTAAAACTTTTTTTAATTAGTAGGAGTAGTAGTACAGGAGGAGGACAAATGTAGTCCTTAACCCGCAGTCTTGCCCTTTTACAGCATCAGCATGTCCAGTCTCTCTGTTTCACTCCCAGCACCACCTTGTTCAGAAACAATATTTCTGTGTGCAAAGCTGAAATCCCTTGAGGCCCTTATAGTGGAGCTGCTTCATAACAGACATTGCATCAGCCCTCTGCATTCATATGCACAGATATTTTTAAAGGACAAACTGGAAAAGGCCAGTAATGAGGTCAGACAAAAGTAAGAAACAAAATATTGTTATCTTGGAAAGGGCTTGCATGGTACAGTTGTACCTTTTCTAACTTGGCCACATAATGGTATATTCCCCCTCAGGTAAAATCAGATTGAAAGGAAATGAAAAATAACCTATAATTTCTCTGTCCCTGCAAACATTCCACACTACCCAAACCATACAAAGCTAATGGAGTTTGTAAGGTGAGGGAGTTATTAAGAGGAAGGGCTTATAAGAAGTTAATGAGCATTTAAATCAAATAAATAACTGCCTTTACACCAACTTCAACCAAAGTCACTCAGAAATATTTATTTTGAATAAATACATTTCTAGACTGTCTCATGTGTGCATAAATGTGTGTGTATATATGTATTTCTTATGTTTATTTTTCTTATTAGTGAAAGGGATAGCTCATGCAGGCTGAAAACCTGGGTAAGGAGTAGCTCATCAGGGACATCAAGACTGGAGGCAGCCTGGGCTGTAGTGATCACACACCAGTGGAATCTGAAGTACTAAGGGACACAAGTCAGACAAGGACCCTGACTTTCAGGAAAGCAAAATTCCATCTCCTCAAGGAGTTAGTCAATAGGACACCCTGGGAAATGGTCCTCGGAGACAAAGGAGCAGAACAGAGCTGTCAGGTCTTTTAAGGACACTTTCCATAAAGTGCAAGAGCTCTCAATCTCCAGGTGTTGTGGAGGAAGGGAACAGACCAGCAGGGCTGAGCTGAGACCTGCTGGTCAAACTAAAAGGCAAGAAGAAGCTTCACTGGCAGTGGAAGCTGAAACAGGTATCTTGGGAAGAGTACAGAGATGCTTCCTGATTGTGTAGGAAGGTGCAGCTGGAGCTGAACTTAAGAGATATGAAGAATAACAAGAAGGGCTTCTACACGTGGCTTCTACAGGTACATCAACAAGAAAAGGAAGGTTAAAAAAACATACCCCTTCTGATGAGCAAGAATGGCAAGCTGGTAACAACAGATGAGAAGAGGGCTGAGGTTCTCAGCAACTATTTTTCCTTGGTTTTCACTGGCCACCCCTCTCCCCACACCTCTCAGGTTAAAAGGCCACCAAGGTGGGGACCAGGGTGACAAAGTCCCTCCCACTGTAAATGAAGATCAGATTCATGACCACCGGAGGAACCTGAAGATACATGTCTATGGGACCAGATGAGATGCATCCCAAGGTCCTGAGGGAATTGGCTGATGTAGTTGCCAAGCCATTTTCCATGATATTCAAAAAGTCCTGGCAGTCAGGTGAAGTCCCTTGTGTCTGGAAGAAGGAACATATTACACCCATTTTTAAAAAGGTTAGAAAGGAGGACTCTGGGAACTACTGAGCTGTCAGCCTCAGCTCTATGCCTGGGAAGGTCATGGAGCGTATTCTTCTAGAAGCTCTGATAAGGCACGTGGAGGACAGGGAGATGATCAGAGACGGCCATCATGGCTTCACTAAGGGCAAGTCCTGCCTGACCAACATAGTGGCTTTCTACAATGGAGTGACTACATCAGTGGACAAGGGAAGAGCTACAGATGTCATCAGTCTGGACTTCTGCAAGGTCTCTGACACAGTCCCCCACAACACCCTTGCCAAATTGGAGGGATATAGATTTGATGGGTGGACTGTTCAGCAGATAAGGAATTGGCTGGATGGTTGCATCCAGAGAGTAGTGGTCAATGGCTTGAAGTTCAGATGTAGATTGCTGACAAGTGGTGTCCCTTGGGAGTCTATAGTGGGACCAGTACTGTTTAATATCTTCAATGATACATACAGTGGGATCAAGTTCACCATCAACAAGTTTGCAGATGACACTAAGCTGAGTAGTGCAGTTGATATACCAGAGGGATGGAATGTCATCCAGAGGGAGCTGGACAATCTGGAGAAGTGGCCCACATGAACCTCATGAGGTTCAACAAGACCAAGTATAGGTTCCTGCACCTGGGGCAGAACAATCTTAAATATCAATACATGCTGGGGATGAGGTGATGGAAAGCAGCCCTGTGGAAAAGGACTTGGAGCTTCTGGTAGACAAGAAGCTGGACATGAGCCAACATTGTGCACTTGCAGCCCAAAAGTCCAACTGCATCTTTGTCTGCATCAAAAGAAGCACGGCCATCGGGTCAAGGGAGGTGATTCTGCTCTGGTGAGACCTCACCTGGAGTACTTTGTCCAGCTCTGGAGCCCTCAACAGAAGAAAGGCATGGACCTAATAGAGTGGGAGGACCACAAAAATGATCAGAGGCCTGGAACACCTCTCCTATGAGGACAGGCTGAGGGAGTTGGGCTTGTTCAAACTGGAGAAGAGAAGGCTCAGAGACCTCATAATAGCCTTCCAGTACCTGAAGGGGGCCTACAAGAAAGCTGGGGACAGACTGTTTACAAGGGCTTGTAGTGATAGGATGGGGGGCAGTGGTTTTAAACAAGAGAGGGGTAGATTGAGATTGGACATTAGGAAGAAGTTCTTCATTATGAGGGTAGTGGGCAGGTTGCCCGGGAAGGTGGCAGAGGCCCCATACCTGTAGGCATTCAAGGTCATGTTGGAAGGGGCTCTGAGCAATCTGATCTAGTTGAGGATGCCCCTGCTTACTGCAGGGGGTTCGGACTAGATGACCTTTAGAGGTCCCCTCCAACCCAAGGCATTGTATGATTCTATGATTTCCAGCCAGAAACAAATACACACTCTTAGGTGGGAAAAAGTCAAGAAAGACACATTAGTAAGGGACTGGGTAATATGCAAAAGTTCCTGCTAGAATAGAAATTACTCCTCTGGAAGATGACTGTGGACCCTTTTGAGACACGGCCTTTTCCCATTCAGCAGTCTGCTTACAGCACCAAGTCCCATGTTATCAGATGCACCTGCAATACAAAGAGCATAAGGAAAGCCCTGTTGATTCAGACTTTCTTGCCCAGTACTCTCCTACAGCAGCAAATGAAGCAGCTATTTATTCTCATACTCCTGCAGCTTCCACAGCCCCTGGACTGAAGACAGGGGGTACATCCCTGACTATTCTAATATGCTATTTAGCATCAGTTTATGGACCTAACAAAAAGTCCATGAATTTGTGCATTTCCTTTCTGATATGGTTGAAAGTTTACATTAGTTGGACAGTCAGGTAATTCCACTTAAGACAGTTAAAAACAAAGCAAGATCTGGCCTAGCTGAGATGCATCAGTCTAACTGACTTTCCAGAGACTTCTTTCCCCCTCACCTTTCTCAAAGTGTCATGAAAACAGTCCTACATGTGGTCCTCTGTCCACTAAGCTTCTGTATATGCACGTCTCCCTTCCATGGGTTGTTTTTGTTTGTGCAAGAATTTCCAATAATTGACAGCACGTGCCAATTTCAATATTGATATCAAAGGACTTACATTGGGAATGCACTACTATAACCTGCAACTTCTTGATTGTCTAGCAATACTCTGTAATAAATCTACCAAGGACACCATAAGACAGATGACTAGAAAAATACAGTCCCTGTATTTAGGAAAGGGTTAGCTGGCAGGAGTGAAGGAATGTGGAAAACTACAGTCCTTGAATTCTGACTTCAGTGGTATGCAAAGCTTCAGAACAGCTTTTAACGAAAAAGATAATTAAAGACATGGAGGTCAAATGAAAATGGCATAAAATACAGCATGGGTTTAGCGAAAGTAGATTGCACCAGATTAACCTCATACTTTTGTTTGACAAGATAGCCTATATTCTAGACAAAGGACATATGATTGATCCCATCTGTCTTAACTTTAGTGAAGTCTATGATAACAAAAGGGGAACTACTAGTAAAAGAGGAAGAGATGGGGATTAGCTTCTCATCCTCACAATTTTCTCTGCTGTCTCTGACACAAAATTTACTTTTTTAAAGGAAAGGTTTATGGCTGGAAGGAAATAATAAATGAGGTTCTTCACAAATCAGCTTTGACCCCACTTTATGTAACTCTATATAAAGTCACTAATGATCAGAGAAGAAACATTAGGAAAACACTGATGTAAAATTAAAATCACTTGCAAATTGTACGTGTTTTCAGTACAGGGAAAAACTGGACTCAAGTACACAAAAAAGAGTAATATTGAAGATTAGGTTATTAAAATGGGGAGAAATCTGAAATTACAAACTGAAGGATTAGAATCTTTGGGACTAATAGCAAGAAATTCTCCTATAGACTGAATGCTCCTCCCTTGAAAATGGCTAAAGAGAAGGAGGACTTCTTTCCCCCTGTAGGAGGATTATAAGCCACTACTATGAGGGTGTTGTGAAAAAAGCAACCACCATCCTAGCATGCATATACAAGAGCTCTTTCTGTAGAGAGGGGAAAGATGCTTGCTATTTGGAGAAATATAATTTTAAATGAAGGAGGTACAAGGAAGAATTATAGGGATTATCAAAGGAATGAAGAACATATTTTTGGTGAAAAGTCTAGAAGAAACTCAAAAGACTGAAAGGAGCATGACTGTTATACACTATTTAGGCTAAAATCAGAGTTCACTCAAGAATGAAGGAGTATAAGCTTTAAATTGGATTGCTTGGGTTTGAAAAATATGGACTGAAGAAATAGATGAGTTTTTTGGTGGGAACAGGGAGGTACAAGAAAACTGCGTTTTAAAATAGTCTTACAGCAGGAGAGATCATGTGATACAGTGCTCACACTAGCCAGGCACAGCACTCAATTAACTGTGAAATCTACTCTCCAGTCCTGTATGTTACCTTTAACAGATTGTGGTAATCCAGATCTGCCACTTAAAAAGAGCAGTCAGAAGACAAATTACTACAGAGCAGAAGCTTATTCCCTGGAGGTTCTTTTGGGTTTGGGTTTTTTTTAGCCAACAAATTTTATTCCAATAGACAATCTTGACATTCAGGAAAGGCCACACATTTCTCTGCAGTGACCACCCCTTGTGTGAGCAGTGTAAGGGAGAGGCAGCAGTGCCTGCTCATGCAGCTCTGCAAATTGCTATGACCCATTGCCATCACACACCTTGGTACACAAACCCTTAAACCTGCCAGGAAGGAGAAAGTCTGTGGCGGGGGTGGACATGCATTTGCTTCTGGTAAGAGGTTTCCTCCTGTTTTACATTCACAGCATCTCTATGCAGCTGGCAAAAGCAGGCTTGAGGCACAAGCTACGAGCATCTCCCATGATATATTTAATCTAGCTAGTGTAAATCGCAGGAAGTGTGAAGATGTGGCAGCACGGACTCCAGTGGGACTGCTGCGATCCTGACAGGGACTGGGGGTACGTGTACTCCAGTTTAATCAACACCATCAAAGTGTGCTTCCCATGCTGCCATTTTTTATGTAGACATATCTTGAAAGCTAATAATCCTTACTATCCAGAGAATTCCACATCTAGAAATACACCACAGTTTCATTTGTTCTTGATACTATATGAAAACAAGTAGAGAGCAGAGTGCTAGCCTCTCTGGGTTTCTGTATCCTAATATAGGCACTTTTAATTACTTTTGCCCAATTTATGGGGAGTCTTCTTAATCCAGTGATAGTCTATGTTATACATGCCCATGAAACCAGTTGGAGTGATATTTTAGCCAAAGACACTTTATGACGCACTGAGAGGATATTGTCCAATTGAGACAGTGCTCACAGCCACTGCAATTGTAGGTGCAGAGAATGTGTTTTACCCCCATCCCTTTTTTAATCCTCTCTCAATTCTTTAATGACCCAGCCCGTTATATAAACATAGAAAAGTGTTTCAGCAAATGTACTTCAGGGAGGTTTAACAGATCTGGGAAGTATTGTTCCACAGAAATCACCACTGTTATTGATGCAAGCAGCAGTAACTCAGCTGTGTTTTGAGATTTGATGATGAAAAAAACACATGAAATAGAAGGGCTGTAAATGAAAATGGTAAGCTTTGAGGATCAGAGTGAAATATGAGAACTAATGGAGCACCATTTCTTTTGCAGAATTAAACCATTTTGTGGGAGATGGCCCTGTTAGAGAACAAGCTCATTTAGGACAGCAAAATGCAATGATTTTCTAACCTCACATCATGAAATTCCTCATGCATTATAAAAAAAAAAAGATATATATACACACATACCCTTCCCTAACCCAATGCATCTTGCTTCAAAATAACCTTTAGCAGCTGCTTCCTGTGGGGAAATGCTGGAACACAGGACAGCAGGCTGTAGATAACAGACATCTGCTATGTGCTTTTTAAACGTGTGAGGGCCCAGGCTTCCCCCAGGTAGCCCCATTCCCATCAAGAAGCCTAGCCCGAATCCACAGAGCATTGCAAGCTGCTTTGCACCACGTTAGCAACACAAAGCATCAGGGTGGGTTTATCACCCGAGAAACAGAGTCTGCCATCTTCATGGTGAAAAAATGAGGATCACAGAGAGAAATATTTCCTTTGAGTTATGGCACAAGTCTCACAAGAACAGTTTAAATTCATCACCCTTGAACTGGAATTCTAGAATTGCTTTCATCTCAAAACCAAATCTGAGCAGCAGCCTACAGCCACTACAGACCAGTGCAGTGCCGTTTTGATCTCTCTCTAGTGCAAGGTGACAGCACCAACTGCCTTTTGGAGGCAAATTATCCACCAGGGTCTTCTTAGTACATGTATATAAGTTTAGAGGCCAACTTGAACACACAACTCTTTCACTTTTTTTTTTTTTTTGAGCTGTAAGACTCAAGAGTCTTCCTACCTTTGCTATACCATGGCAAATGGAGAACAGACTTGTTTCCTAATGCTAATATCCAAAAATACAAGGTTGTAGACTCAGTTGTCAATGGCAACAGCAATATCCATCATTGTTTAGCCTCTAATTAATAGCACAGAGTGCATGCAATTATCAGCAAGATTATGTTTCCACAAATAGCAATTCTGATTCCTTGCTACACAAATATGCAGCACACAACCCTAATCCAACTGCCCAGAACGGTCCTTACCTGTAAATCTTGTGGCAGGTGACTCCCAACTTTAATGTTGAAGACACCTCCTAATGATAGGCAACAAAGACCTCCACATGCTGACATTATGTTTAGTTGGATTTCATCAAAGTTCCAAATTTCCAAATGGCAAATTCTGAGTTTTTCTGTCTTTGCCCTAGTATATTGTCATCATGGCTAGGTAGTCCCATGGGGCTGTTTTTACAGCAGTTGAGGATGGAGTTTTGTTCCTGTTGCAGACTGTCTGGGGACAAGCTTCTCTTTCAATTATGAAATAAAGACCCCTCCACTCTGCTACTTATTCCAGTTGACCAACTGGAATTTCCTGCTGACCCCTATGTGGCTGTCTTTGCTCACTACATTTTATTTGTCTTGTAGATCTTTTAGAAGACAAAGTTCCCATGCAAAAAACCTGAGTCATCTGGGCTGGTCCACAGAGCAACCAACATCCTCTTTTTACTTCCAGGCTGAGCAACTGCTTTCTCCTGAATATTTAGCCAAGCAACATCTACTTTTGTCCACCCTTTGCATAGCCTCCCTTCCCCATTTCCCTGCCTGCATAAGCAAGGAGCTTTAGGACCATAGGAATGAGTGCTCTAGCACTAAATTGCACTGGCATATAAATTATACTTCCTTAATGCTTCTGTACCCCACCTCCAGCATCCCACCTCTTGCTTTTGCAGAATATTTATGGACAGGATGATGCAAAGAGACAGTATCTCAGATATAAGGCACAAGTCAATTAAAGGAAGGATGAACAGGTTTACTTTGAGGAAATAAACCCAGTTCATACTCTTATTTCTTTGTTTGATTTCAGAGGGAGGGAAAAGTTCAAACTGTGACCGTACTGGTAAGGGTGAGGCATTCTGAAGGATGATTGATTGTAGCCAAGGATTCTCATCAGCCAAGTAAGCAATAGAATGGAATTCCTAAATTTTCAGTTTCTCTGGGCAAGCAACCACAGTATAGGATTCTACCATCTGAAACATGCATCTTAAGAACAGGAAAGATTTTGACCCTGTGATTCTGTCTTGAAGACTGCTGCATTGCTCTAACAGAAACCTTTTTCCCATTCCAGCCTAGATTTATTCCTGGTCCTCTTACATCTGTTTCCTCTTGCACCAGCATTGTCCTTTACCTTAACCATCTCTTTTCCTTTGTGGGGTTTACCTCCCTAATGTATTTATAGATAGTAATCACATCCCATTCTTGGCCTTCTCTCTGTCATAATAATGCTAAACATTTATATAGCATTTTTTATGTCTGAAGTTCTGCACAGACATTATGAGTTTCTCACCAAAAAGATGAGCAGATAAGCAATATAAGAATTTTCATTTTTTCTTTTTTTGTCTCTGTTGTGTGTGTGATCAGATCACTTGGGCAGAAAGATGAAGCTGTCACACTACAGAGAAGCATCACATTACAGCCAGGAGGAGAGTGACAACTCAGAAGCATCAAACAGCAACCCAGGAAACAGTCTGGACCAAGGTCTAACTCAGTGGGGTTTTGCTTTATATCAGTTTTCCCTGAATCCTAAACATATATGTTTCATAACAGTCCATAACCTGACCTACTAAATAAGCAATATTTTAGAAGGAACTAAGTTATTCAATTTGCTAGAAATATATAGAAGAAAAACTTACAATATGTACTTTTTGTATGACATTTCAATGCTCTGGCTTCACTGCTGCTCCCAATCCAAAGGTCACAGCTGAGCACACTTTGTTCTGAAAATCTTGGAGGATCTTATGTTTAGACATTTTTAAATGGGATGATAATGCCCTCTCCAAAAGCAGAGGAATGTATCTGTAGATACTGAAAGAATATGTATTAAAGAGTAATGAAGAAATTAACTGTTTGATTGCTTCCAGCAAAATACTACAAACAGCACAAAGCCTACTTGAAAATCTTGCAGGATTTCTACCTAGTTTTCAAATACATAGCAGGGAACAGGTAAATCTTTAGTGCTCAAAGACCTGAAAAAAGAAAGCAAGGAATCAGATCTCATACATACAAATCACAATGGCTGAGCTTTCCTTTTCAAAATGTATCCAATTTATGTAAATACAACCCAGCAAGTTTTCCTTCAATGAGCCCAAGCACAATCAATTCCTCAATGAAAGGGAATTTCATGTATCTAGGTAACCTTGTATCTGATTTTAAAAACAAACAAACACAGACAAATAAATATACAAGTGTCTCTCTTTTAATCAAGTCTGATTTCAAACTCTAGATGATTTTCAACAGGCAAGTTTCATTGCCTTCTCATGACAGCTGCAAAGCTACACAAAAAGTTGGCTATGTCAACAAAATTGCTGATCACCATTTTACTGGAGGTGTAGTAATGCTTCTCCTTCCTCCTCTTCCAGTGATGAAAGTTGGAGGGAGAGGAAAGGTTCAAAATTGGAAAAGCTACGATATACCCAATATAAAGGATACCACAGTTTTAAAAGCAAAGACCACCTGATATGTTACTGGCACATTTGGCTCTTCCTGAGCCTCACCAGGGCAGGAATCTCCAGCAGTTACAGGGGAACCCAAAGTGACTGCTAAATGCCAGAATATGGTAACTGCTTTTAAATTTATCTGAGCTTTGAGAGCAGGCATACAGCTGAAAAGGGGGTTTCCCTCCCTGCTTTACTCCCTAGTCCACAGAGAACCCCAGCACACCCAACTCAGACCCCAAAGCCAGGCCTAAGCATCCTCAGGACTCACTTGCACTCAAGCACAGCAATAAAACAACTGAAATGCCAAGGCAATGACTACCTTCAGCACGATGTCATTCTCCCCAAGGAATGTCAGAGAAGGCCTTACAAATCAGCAATTAGCTAAATACATGTTGTAGCAGCAGAATCTCATGCAAATCCAACAAAAGAAAATCCCCAGAGCAGGCCAAAATATAAGTCCTGTTGACAATAGAAGGACCTAGAACTACCAGACTGGTAGCAGAAAAACTTCTTCCCTGACCAGTCATCAAACTAAAGGAAGACAATGTTAATATAAACTCTTAAATGATAAGAACATTATCAAACAACAAATAGCAGAAAAGGACTGTATGATTCAAATCAACTTAAGCTAGAGGTGGGACAATCCCAGCTCACAGTTACAGTCCGTTTATTTTGAGCAGGTTAGCTTAAAGACCTGCTTATTAAAGTCAGTTGAAGTTACATTCTCAAGAACGTAAATGAGAAGGGATGAAATCTGCTCCAAGCTAAACAGACAATAAAAATCGGGTATATGCATTCTAAATGCAGAGAAAGGAAAGACATCATGGACACAAAAGCCGCATTAAAAATGACAGTGGAGATGACTACAAGAAAAAGATGAAGGACCAGTAAAGAAAACCACCTCTTAACTTTATACTAAGATGACAGCAATCAATAGGTTGCTATAAAAATGGAAGAATGTATTTAGTGCAGTCCTGCAACTTTGTCTTCAGACCAAGACGATTCAACATTTTCATTAATGATGTGGATGATGGGATACAGCATATGCTTAAATTTATAGACAACTAAAGCTGCAAGAACAATGACGGACAGGACTGAAATTCAAATTGGCAAACTGGATAAACAGCTTACAAAAATGGGATTCAGTTCAAGTGGGAGGATAAGCATGAGGAAATCATGCAACAACAAATTAGGCAGAAGTCATAAGCCTGCACAAATACAAGATGGGGAACAACTGGTTAAGTAGCAATTCAGCATAGTGTGAGGATTATAGAATAAGTGCAATTCAGCAACGTGGGGCTAATACAAAAGACACAAATGCACACAGTATAACAATATATAAGCAAGAGGATATTCTGAAATACACGAAGTAGTACTTGCTCTCTCAGTGCTTCATAAAGTTTTTGCTTTAATGTTGTGTCTACTTTCACTACTTTAAGGAAGATGTAGACCAGAGTCCAAGAAGCATCAGCAACTGGAATGGTCAGAGGTTTGAAATATCCAACCTACACAGAAAGTTTAAGTGAACAATTAAAAAAAAAAAAAAAAAAAAAAAAAAAGAGAGAGAAGATGTGGTGACAGTAACTGAAGGGAAAAGAAAAAGGTAAATAAAAAAATGTCGTAACAAAAATGGAAAATGTAGAAAGGAAAAGTAAATGCACAGTAAACCTTTTTTCTTTTTTAAGCTTGATACATAAATAATAAAGAGCAAAGTTCTAGACACTGAATATAGGATCAATATTAAACAGTCTTGGTAGAGCCCATAAACTAAACTAGCATTTTACCATATTTTCACTAAAGATGATAGTCCATAATACTCAGATGATGTAGAATAAAGGCACTAAAGTAGGGTCACTATAAAACAAAGGCTAAACTGAGGTGGAACAAAGGACCTCAGCTCCTGCAGTTGATGTATCCAAATCACACCTATACTGTTGTATGTAATATGCAGTGACAGCCATAGCAAATATACTACCTGCAGTTAAGAGAGAGTAAAAAATTGTAGTAATAAATTCCAGTGACATACCTGAATTCATTTTGAAAGAAGCAATATTCAAAGATACAGAAATAAGGGAAGATGGTAAAAATAAAATTAAAACCAGATTAATCTGAATAGCTTGGACTAACCTAACAACTTACTTTGTACAATGTATTTGGGCTTTACAAGAGCATAAATTACAATACTGCATTGAAAACAATTTAGATAACATGACTCAGTACTAGCTACTTAGCAAGGGAATGAAAGTAGGCAAATACAGGTAGTCTCAAAGATTGATTTCATAGTTAATCTTACTCAGCAGTATTTACGTTAGTGGACTGGGGAAAAAAAAATAACATGAAGGCAGTTATGCTGATAAGTCAAAGCTTGCGAGCATTGCCATAAAATATAACTCTGATAATTATAGAAGGTTGGTGAAAAGGAGTTCAATACTGCAGTGGAGGGCAGTAGTAGTAAGGGGTGGATGAGAAATGCAGGTAGAAGATGGGAAAGCATCAGTTTGAAGCAAAGGAAGACACGAGTGAGCTATCTTATCACAAGTGATATCAAGCAAAAGTAATTGTACATGACACACTGCATGGGGAACTGCTGAAATGTCCTTTGGAGTCCTATAGGCAGCTCTGGTGATCTACATTCCAAAAAATTATGACTTTAAGCTATTGAAACTGAAGCAGGTGCACAGAACATCTTCTAGGATGATCAGGGGAATAGAAAGCTTATCCGAGCTTAAGAGAAACTGTTTAACAAATGAAGGCTGAGAGGGAATATAATTGTTCGCTATAAACATATCAAAGAAATAAACACCAGAGAAGAGCTATTTAAGCTAAGGGCGAGCACTGGCACAAGAACAGAAAGGCAGAGGCTGGACATAAACAAGGATAGGCTGGGAGCATGACTTATAACAATCAGAGGGATGAAATTCCAGAGAAGCATTAAGAAGCAGGAAACCTAGCAGTGAAGTTTTATTGGTTTGTGGAAGTAACATGGAGGGTGGCTGCTTGGGACTGCAGGGGGATTTAATTCAATGAGACAGAGAAATCCTTTCAATCCTGTATCTCATAAAAAATAGAGAGGTCTCTCTAGAGTAGGCTAAACATGCACATATAAATCAGTTCTGCTCATCACAAAAGTGCCTCTTCTAAGGTGCACAGTGTGGGGCACAAACAACCATCCTGATGGGTTCTTCAGGGCTCTGCTGTGATGACAAAACAAGTATGAGAAAACTATAATGTGGAATTTTCCTCTAATAATTTTCAAGACCCCTGCACTGCAAACTTTCCAAAAACCTGTAGCAACACATTTACTAGTAGTCCTGTAAACAGTCTGATACAACAATAACTTACCAAACTGCATTAAAAAAGTGGCTATGCACATGTATTTAAAAACAAACAAACAAACTTCCCCCCAAAACTTAGAATAAAATATTTTTATAATCTCTTCAGGTTAAATCCTGCCATTCCTATTCCATGATTTTGTTTTTCTAAACAAATACTACATACATATGTATGAGTGTGCCACAGCACACACATACTTTGCAACAATTAGAATAGATCAAACCTAAAAATCAAACCCATTAGGAAATTGTTCTGTATTTTTTTTTTGTCTCTTAAGGTGCATGTTTGACCTCTTTTTACTTCTCAAACTACTTAATGAAAAACATTGCTTAAAATGAAATAAAATATTATGAAACTTTCTAGCTAACTATTAAATGATGTAAAATTTTTAATTACTAAAAAAAGTCTTTGAGTTATCTTTATTTGAATAGTTTTTATAAAGTTTGATGAACTATTCCATTAAATTTGCTGTAAAATAATTGAGATAATTCATTATAAGTAATAAATTTTGTAAAAGTATCAAAAAACAGATTATTAATTGTCAGGTGACCTTTTTGACAAAAATTACATTTTAGTGACAATTTAGCAATATCTGACACAAATTTTCTACTCAGCACTTTGCCAAGGACAACTCACTTAAGTCCTATACTACATGACAAATGGGGACATGGGGAAAGGAAGATAATTTGCCCAAAGGGAAAACAGTAAACTAAAAGTACAGACCATAAGCTTGCAGGCTCCAAACCCCATCTCTTTATAACAATTTATTTTTTGAAATTACACATGCAAATACATGAAAAATGGTAAACATTTTTTTTCTAACTCTGCAAAACAGTGTTAGAGAAGGTATATTTTGCAAAACTACATAGCTTTTGAAAGTTCTCTTTGTTGAAGAAAAAAATCTATTTTCCAAGGACTGAGATAGGCCTGGTTCTGACCTGTGGGAAATTCTGTGAAATTAAGTTTCACTTTGAGATAGAATTCAAGCAAACCCCAAAACTCACAAGGAAAAACACATCTGCACAGCAGGTCTGTACAAAGGCTCTGAATTGCAGTAATCATAATCAAGTCCTGCATTAAAAGGTAAAATTTACTCTGGGGCAGAAGGATGATACAAGCTCAACGAATCACTGAAGTTCTCAAAAAACAACCCGTGTAAGACTTAAGTGGGAAGTGAGCTTACTTCTGTCTGCCTACCCCAGGGAGGAGGCTCCTCCTGTAAAAGCTTGCACAATGCACCCTGGGTGTTGCTGGCTTGGCCCTCTACACCAGTGCAAGCTCAGTGTAACAGCCAGCCAAGTTTTGCTCAGTTTCACATAGGAGTCAGAAGACAGCACACAGCTCTCCACTGACATTAGGTGAGGTATATCTGAGACCCCCTTCTGGCCTGCTAGAAGATCCCAAAGTGTCAGAAAGATTTGTTTGAATTTGTGGCTTATAATTAAACTAAAGTAATTATATGGTTTTATTAAAATAACATAAATAAATCCACAGCTCATAGAAGTCCTAATATTTCTTTAGTATGGTTCCCTTATTGCCATACAACCAAAAAAATATATCAATAGGCCAGTGGTAGGACCCTGGATTTAAGGGAGCTTTAATGCTACAGCATTTGTCAACAGCATGTTATTTCCTTTAAATGCTGTCATAAAAAAAAAGAACAGCAAATTAAGCTATAAAACAATCATTCTCCAGTGTGTTACAGCCAGTACACAAGAAAGGGAAACCTTTTATTTACAGGACTGAAGCAGGAATCTAGAGGACTGAGAATGTCTACAACAGAGAGGATCAATGGAATCAGTTACTCATGCCCCTACCAGCTGGGGGGGGGGGGGGGGGGGGGGGGGGGAGGAAAGACTTCCGGGGAAAAAAGGGGGGCGGGGGAAAAACGAGGGAAGGAAAAAATTTAAA